>JASDQU011310026.1:28337-42481 GCA_032191745.1 Picea mariana
GTAGTTCCTTGTGCCCTTCAAAATAGATTTCCCATATCTAATCAAACAGGATTTTCCCCACCACCTCAGATTTTCCCACCGCCTTCCATACCCATTAACCTATTATTCAGCCTTACCCTCCCCCTCGGCTTTCTCTTCAATGGGAGTTGCTTCAGATGTCTTTGATTTTTGAAGCACACTCTCCACAAACGATGTACTTTTTTCTTCTAGCATTTGCATTTCGACTGATGATTCTTCTTTAGCCAATGATTCTTCGGCATTTTCTCTTGCTTTCATTTCAATATCCGCCCTTTCGGTAGAAGCTTCATCTAACTCTCTCCAACTCTCAAGCGATGGGAAGGACGTGTGCATCTTCGATGTGGACGAGACCCTCATTTCAAGTCTTCACTATTTCGCAACCCACCAGTTTAGGTAAGACGAACTAACAGTTGTTCTTATGATCCTCTCTCTTTTTGTTTCATGTCGTCAAATATATGGGTGGATGATTCTTTTGTGTCCTCTGGTTTGCAGTGGAGAGGTGATTGATGATGATGATTTTAATACGATATGGACGGGTCTGGCAGAGGCCCCAGCATTGCCAACGAGTCATAGATTATACGCCCATCTGCTTAAACTGGGCTGCAAGATCTTCTTAATAATGAGAAGGTACCACTATCAAAGGAATGGCATTGAAAGGAATTTGGTTTGAGTTGGTTATGATTCATGGGAGGCACTTTTCCTCAGGTGATCATTGTGACCACCCATTTATATACCACTTTACTTTCTTTTATGTCTCTCTACGAGTTTTCGTTGTTTACTTTTGATGGGTAATGCATGGTAAAGAGTTGTGTTCATTCGTTTGTGAGATCAATGGGCAATTTGTGTTCTAGGGGGGTGAGAGATTATGAGAAGAGCATTATGGTTTATAAGTCTGAGAAAAGATTAAAAATTGAGCAAGATGGATTTAGGATCCGAGGGAACTCCAGTGACTAGATATTTTGTTGGGGACAGGACATTCAAGCTTCCCAATCCCATGTATTATGTTGCCTGATCTTAATGTTTTCTTTGTAACTTTGTTTCTGTTGAATGTCCAATGTTACCACACACATCACATCATCCTTTATATCCTTACTTTGTGCTCCACTGCAATATTTCAATAAATGTCCCAAATCGAAGTACAATTTAAGAGGGGATTTAACTTCCTGTTACGTTACTGGATTATTTATGCATCTTGGCCCATCTTTGTACTATGCAACTATAATGTTTTTTCCAAAGGTTTCAATGGTTTAAATAACATGCATCTGTTTTAATGCGTAAAGTTATTCTCATATAAGAAAAGTATTTATTGTGCAAAAAAACTTTATTGTTTTAATGTGTCAAAATATTCTTATATAGTAAAAGTATTTCGTGTGAAAAAATATTTTCTAATTTGTCAAATTATTCTCATATAGGAAAAGTATTTCTTGTGAAAAAAAAACTTTATATTGAAAAGTTTCTTAGGGCTATTATTCAAAACAAATTAAAAAAAATTAAAATATAAGAAAAGTCCTTTAAGTGATATTATTCATAACAAACTTTTTTTTAATTGATCAAAGAAATTTATAAACATTGGGGAGCAATAAGAACTACATGTAAAACATTAAATGCTTTGCATGTTAAATATAAATATTTATGTGCTTAACATGTTGACTATAAACATTAACAAGGCAGCATAGTCCCTGCCAACGAGGTTAGAAAGCAAAATTGTGGAAAATGGGGTCGAATTGTAAATGACGGAAGTGTTCGATGCAAAATGTATATCACGAAAATGTTGTGTGCAACATGTATATCACGGAACATGGGGCATAAGTAAATGACGCTTGGCATGTAGAGCACCATTTATTTTTTGAAAGTATATAACAAACTACAAATTTTTTCACAGTGGAAGAAAAATTTTGGAAATTTAAATGCATTTTCCATATAGACTGGTGAAAGATAAAAATGTATGAAGACATAAATTTAAAAGGAGATAAGAAAACAGTTTTATTTCAAATATGTAAAAAAATAAAGTTTGTTAAATACTACTGGAAATTTTGAAATGTATATCATGGAAATGTTGTGTGCAACATGTATATCATGGAACATTGGGCATAAGTAAATGATGCTTGGCATGTAGAGCACCATTTATTTTGAAATGTATAAAAAAATAAAAGTCTATTACATACAAAAATTTAAATGCATTTGTCATACAAACTCGTGAAAGATAAAAATGTATGAAGACATAAATTTAAAAGGAGATAAGAAAACAGTTTTATTTGAAATATGTCAAAAAACAAAAGTTTGTTACATACTACTAGAAATTTTGAAATATACAAAAAAATTAACGTTTGTTACATATAAATCGAAATTTCAATGTGTTTGTCATGTAGATTGGGATTGGGGCTCTCGCGGACCATTAGAGAAATATGTACAAGAAACAGGACTGTAGAAAGAAGATAGAATGCAATACTTGCAAAAAAAAAAAATTGAAAGGTATAAGTATTTGCCTACACGTTTATATTTTAAAAAATGGAATAACTGGGTTGATAAACAAAGCAGGATGCGATCAGTAGACTTGCAGTGAAGGTACATATGAGCCCTTTGGCTATTTGCTTGCGGTTGTCATTTCATTGATGTCGTCGACGGCTGCGGTTTCAAAGATGTCGTCGATGACTGCTGGAATCCTGGCAACTACCTGTTGCCTTTCGTCGACAGCCTACTTCAATTCCCTTTCAAGCCATTCTTCAATGTAGTTTCTCATTGGGGCAACGTTGATCTCATTCCATATTTTTATGTTGAAAATATCATTTTCTAATTCCCGAAAGTCGATAGAAAGATTACACAAAGCCTCATGAATTTCCTCATTTTGTACTGAATATTTGACTAGCCAGTCGTCAACGTGAGCTTGATCAAACTGAAGGATGTTGTAAAACTTTTCCAGAGGCAAGGCCTTAAACATAGCAACTTGTTTATCAAACTATTGCCTAGTTAAGGGCAAAGATTTTGCGATTAAGTCGGGGTCTTGGAAGTCGTTGGTTTTTTCAGCTAAGTTTATTCTTGACAACCTTGTGAATAATTTATCTTTCTTTGATATGGCTTGCTCACATGACTGAATAATGAGATGCAGGTTCTTCACTTTTTCTTTCCAACATGCATTCAATTGACCGATCCGGTTTTTGGATGGAATATCTTGTTCTCTTCTTTTTGTTTCTGTCATATTGTTGACAATGGTGCCAAAAGGAAGGACCGTTTTTAAAAAGAAATTTTATTCATCTTTTAACTCTGGCTGCAAATGTTCGAGCAAACTATGTGCCACGGTTCCAAGGGAAGTGATGGTTTGTGATGTTTTTCATGCCTCGGTAACCAGTTCCATTCTTTTGTTGATATTATTCTCCACATATACTCTACAGAATGCGAGCAGGGTGGAGGATTCTTTTACGTTGGTTGCAGGGGTGGCAATCATGGCTCTTGCCAAAGGATTGACAAGCAATGGCGTAGGAATCAAAGCCTCTTCCAATTCCTTGATCGGGTCCTTCAGTCTAGCATTCTCGACCTCGATGCCTCCAATGGAATCATGAAGTGCTTCTCTGCTCGCATTGTGAAGTTGACATATTTGGGACAGTCGCATGTTGGCAAGGTCAAGCTCTGAACAAGATTTTCCTTTCTTATTTTTTACATATTTTTTCTCAATTATCAATTTTTTGGATTGGATATCAAAAACAACGCTCTGGAACACGAAGGATTCTTCTTCATCAAAATTTTCAATAACGGATATGTCCATTGGACGGCTATGTTGGATGGCGTCTTCAGCCTGATCAAGGTAGCAGAGCATGCTATCCAGATCAGTGTCAAGTTCCATGTTCTCACTCTGAATTTCCAGCTCTTTCGCCTGCCCCACATTTTTTTTCTCTTCTTCTCTACTAGAAGCTTGTGAGAACTATCAATTTTAGAGTGAGGAGGGTCGTTATCTCCTCCTTCATTTGAAGAACTCTGAGTTTCTTTGTTGTTGTGGTGGGTCGTTGGATCGATGCTCCGGGATGTCATACTTTTTGGAGTTTTATTTGTCAATTGAACACTCTTGTCAATGGGGCCTTTCCCCTGTTGTGTGTACAATTTAGTGCAGCTTTGCATTGTGTCTAGGTCGTTGGCATCAGAGGCAGGAGCATTGCCACCACTGTCTCTATTTTCAGGCAAGTGTTTTTTGAAAAAACAATCGTCGAGGCCAAGTGTTTGTAAATGTTGTCAAAAAATATTATAGGGGTCGAACCCTCTTATGATTTCAGCATATTCCAGGATGGAGATGCTAGAATGCGCTGCGAATTCATCAATTTTGTTGACGTTTTTCAACATGAACTCCCCTACTTTCCAAGGCAGAGGAATGGACTGTTTTTTTTTCTTCTTGCAACAGATGCAACCAGTAGTTGTATTGTCATGCTCTTTCTGCAACAAACATTATGTATGTAATGTGACATGGAAGGAGAGCAAGTTTTTTCGTGGAGCCAAAAATTCTTATGATAGTGTAATTATCCAAATGTTCGAGTGTCCCCTTCCTATCCAAAAAACTGGTTGTATGTTTAGATATGTGGGGAGCATCTTCTCCTAACAACAAAACTTTGAAAATAGACACAAAGTCATTAAAAACCTCATAAAAACAATGGGAAGCCTTATGCTTCCAGAAGGCCTGGTACCAGAACGTTACTGGGTCGAATTCCTAGTTGACATTCTTCGATAGAGACAGTTGTGGAAACTAACAGGAATGCACTATCGCGAAAACTAAGCAGGACAACATATAAAATTTATTTTCCCTTTTCAAGCTTGACAATTGGGAACAAATTTCATGGGAAATTAACTTGCCACAATCAAAAATGGCTTGTTCGTTGACTGTGAAATACAAAATATAAAGAGCCATCCAGGAAATAGTTGATGTGGACTCCTGTCTCGTTATTCTTGTAAATAGCTAGGCAATTTCACGAAATGGATTTCTAAATGAACTAACCTGGAAGCTTGTAATATCTTCAGGAACTAGAAGCAGGTTTTCCAATAAATGGGGCAAGAGGTCCAACCCATTACTATGCTTTTCTAGGAACTGCTTTCAATCTTCTCCTCTGAACGTCAATGTTGGCTCCAGCAATCTTAGCATCTGGCAGAAGACCTGAGATGACAAAGAAACAGCAGAGTGGTCCCGCAGTGGAATAATTATTTTGTCTAAAATAAATTTATCGGCGCACCAAGAGACCAGGTCCTTACATTCAAAAACCTCAGGGACACAGCCTGCACGAGCAATTCTAGAGGTCCAAATTACTTGGTTCTCTGTGGCAGAGGTTGAGTAATAAGAATATGCCCTGGACCACTGGAAGTTCTGGTCCTCACGCCCGAAGATGTTCATTGTATCTTCACAGAACTGATGTCGAGTTGATGCCATAGGTTTGTGAGAACGTTGGCTTGCTCCAGATGATGGTTGAAATGAACAGTTAGAGTCGATAATGTAACTCTCCGCTAAATCTTGGTTAAATGCTTATGAATGGGAAATCTCCTCGAGCCTTTTGTTGATTAATGACAATCTATATGGGTGGTGCATGATGAACTATTAGCAGAAAATCTTACTTATTGCATAGTTATAAATACGAAGGTGGCGGGTACGGCGAAGAGAAATTAAGGACTGAAGGTTTCGTGAACATGCCAAGGTGATAAGGTGTGAACAACATTTCATGATTTTGAAATCAACACTCAAAAGGGATAATATAACCCACCGCAAATCTTGGTTTAATGCAAATTAATATTGGTTTAATGCAAATTAATAGAAGATCTCCTTGAGAATTTTGCCCATCAATGTCAATCTATACAGTTCCTACATGATGAGTTGTTAGAAGTAAATGTTAGTAATTGCATATTTAGAAACAAGATATGTATAAATATATATAATAATAAAAAAAATCTTTTATTATAAACAAGTGCGAAGGCCACGGAGATGGGGGAGAGCGAGGAAAGAATGGTAAGGTCTGAAAAGCGGTCGGACAAGATTGAAAAAAGGGTTATGGGGATACTGAGGAGAGGCAAGTCTTCCACAGTCAAATTTTACGTATTGGAACTTTTGACTGCAAAATGTGTAAAATGGAAGAGATCATGATGGGGCAGTTCAGTGGTCGGTTTGTATATTTGCGGAATTCTGGGAGAGTGGATAAGTATAGAATAGGGAAACGGTCGGGCGAACTCGTTCCCGGAAGCGAGGATTGAAGTTTTCATGAACAGACCAACCCGACAACGCGCAAATGACATTCCATGATGTTTGAAATTAGCACTTGCTACCAGGAATATGATCTGTGAGTTTAATTGGTTCTTGGTTGTATGCTTTGTTTGTCAATTTGTATATCGCATAACTCCGAGGCATTTTTTTAGCTAGCCAGCCCGCAAATCCGACTGTCAATTTGTATAGTGTGGAACTGTGGGTGTTGTTTGTAGGACACGGAACTATAGAGGAAATGGTTTGCCCTTTAATATAGCTTCTATGGCGCAAATGTGGTATGGCTTGTTTTAGAACTTTTCCATCCGTAAAAAAAGGCATTCTTGAGCCCGCCAGCCCTGGAGCCCGTGTGTCAATTTGTATATCGCGGAGCTCCAAATGTTGTTTGGAGGTCACAGAAAAATAGAAGTGCAATGTTGAGCCATATAGCGCGCAAGTCCACCTATCAATTTGTATATCGCGGAACTCTCAATGCTACTTGTAGGACACAGAACAATAGAGGACCAATTTAAAGAAAGGGGAAACGCTCGTTGGAAATGCGTGAATCCACCAAGCCGCGCAACAAGGCAATTTCGGATTAAAAAAAAAATTGATTAAGTAACCTGGAAGAGAAACTACAAGGAATAAAAGAGTGGGAAAATAGAAAGGGGGAGGGTAGTTTTCGTAAGAGCGAATTGGTTTCAAAGAAGCACCATTGTTGCAAAACCATCATTTTCTACTAATTGTCAACAAATGCATTGTTGAAGATTAGATTTTATTGCAACCTGTGCGTGTAAGTATGTTCTTGATACATTCTTCCATGACTGTAACATATTAACTTAACTATTAAACTTCATTTTCTACTAATTGCCAGCAAATGCTTTGTTGAAGATTAGATTTTATTGGAACGTGTGGGTGTAACTGTGTTCTTGACACATTCTTCCATGACTGTAACATATTAACTTAAGTATTAAACTTCTTGCATTATGGGTTGTTAGCATTAAAACTTAATAATTGCATGTCTAGAAACAAGAATGACGATTTTGTTGCAATATTGTACATTGGTATTGATATGTTCTATATGCATACGAATAGAATTGAACGTTGGTTTGAAACTGTATGTAATCCATTTTTTGTTTGCATAAAAGGCTAGTGGATTGACACAGTACATTGTCATATAATTGTTAGATGATCCATCTTAGAAAAAATAACCTAAGTAAACACAATATAGAAGAACTATGAGAGCACCGAACCATGCCAATAAGAACAGGCGTTAAATCCAAAAAAGAAGCATAAACGAAGACTCCAAGGCAAATTTTTTTAATAGCAAATCCATTTAAAAAAAAAACATCGAGTATTGCACATCTATCCTTAGAAATTGGACCCAGTTCTTCGGGTGAAAACATTGAATGTATCTGCCACAAACACAGGCACAGGATCCGTAGTATGCAGAATCCTTGCAATTTTATCCTCGATGAATCATCCTGTGGGATTGACAGTTTTCATAAGCTTCCCGTGAGAAAGAAGATGAAAAATGTTGCAAGGAAAATGGAATAGCCCTTAATTGAAACTTGGGACACTACTAGAAATCGCCTCTGCATAGTTGAAAAAAAATTAGGGACACAAGTTGCACGTGCAATTTCAGAGGTCCAAATTAGTCCATTCTAGGTGGAAGGAGATGACTAGTAGAAAAATGCCTTGTAGCAGTGAGAGTTCTAGACCTAATTCCTGAAGATGATAATTGTATATCTAGAGAACAGGACAGTAGTCCCGCAAACGAATAATTTTTTGGCTTGAAATATATCTCTGGGAGCATCAACATATCATTTCCTTACAGTGAAACTCTTCCACCCAGAATAGACTAATTTGGAACTCTGGAATTCCTACTTTCGCGTTGCAAAGCGACTATTGCGTTCAGAGTTGGTTTCTTTTCTGAAACTCCTTTTGGTGTTGTCAGGACCGCCATCACTGAGCCGGTAAGTTTTGCCTATTATGGTTGATTTCAATTTGGATGTAAGAGTGGGAAGAGTCTCTATATTGCCATCGTCCATTGTCGAATCATCGCCCATCAGATCATCTTCTTCTGGATTGAAATCCATGACATCAACCTCTGTGTCAGCCATCAATGCAACTGGGCAGGTTCTCTGAGCAGGTAGGGTTGCCTTGGAATTCTTTGGCTTGAAATATATCTCTCGGTGTACGAAGGGACCATCTCCTTTTTTGCTCCTGGGCGAAGGGAGATGAGTAGTAAGAATATACCCTGGAATAGTGGAACCTCTGGCCATTATGCCCAAATGTGTTTACTGTATCTGGATAGAACTGCTGCCACATGTTAACGAGAATTTCTATTTACTCGAGACGATGTTTGAAATGAAAATTTGGGAGGGATAATATAACCCTCCGCAAATTATGGTTTAATGTGTATCAATGGAATATCTTTTCGAGCATTTCGTTGATCAATGACAATCTCCAGGGTTCATGCAGAATGAGTTGTTACCATTATATCTCACTAATTACATATTTAGAAAAAAAGTGCGAAGGTGGCGGTAACGGCGAAGAGAGATTAAGAATTAGAAATTTCTTAAAGGCGTCAACCCATCGGCGCACAAAAACAGATTGCATCATGTTTGAAATGAATATTCTGAAAGGATAACATACCTCTATGCAAATCTTAGTTTAATTCATAGTAATGACGAAT
Organism: Picea mariana; assembly: GCA_032191745.1. NCBI lineage: Eukaryota > Viridiplantae > Streptophyta > Pinopsida > Pinales > Pinaceae > Picea > Picea mariana. The sequence continues at coordinate 37,253 of JASDQU011310026.1, forward strand.
CTTCTTCGGACTTCCGGACATTAATGACAATTTTAACGGTTCCTGCAAGATGAACTACTAGCATTAAAGCTTAATTATTGCATATCTGGAAACAAGTACGAAGGCAGCGGTGATGGAGAATTGCGAAGAAGCATTGTACATTTCATGCACCCACCAACCCGCGAAACCGATTCCAAGAAATACCCAAGTATGGAAAGCGGTTGGGCAGGTTACAAAAGAAAAAGGGAAGACGATATACCCAAGAGACGTGAAGGGTCAATTGTCATATTGCATCTTAGTGACAGATATCGGTTGTCAATTTGTATGTCATGGAATTTTGATTGTTGTTTGTGCATAGGGGAATAGCGGAAGCGCAATGGTGAGAGGGAAATTTGTATATTGTTGAACTTTTGGTTATGTATATAAAAGCATGAGACATTGGGAAAAAGGACCAATCAAACAGAAAGCGAAAGCATACAAGATGAAGGGGGTTTTTTTTGCTAATTTGTAAATTGCGGAAGTCTGGGTGCTAGTTGCACGCGGCGAAACAATGGAAACGCAATGTTAAACCCACCTATGCAGGAACCCGTGATTCAAAAAGTTTGTTCAATATTAAACGGGGAAGCGATCGGTCGGGCTGGTGATATAAAAGCAACAATGGAAATATGAAGACGTGAATCCGCCAAATCCCGCACCTAGACATTTTCCGAAAAACAAGTAAGTAAAGAAAGGGAAAGCAGAGAGAAAAGAGAAACTAGAAATTTTCTGAAAAACGAGTAATACACACTAAATATGTACTATAATGTATGAACATGAGATGTTATAGAGCATGTACGGATCCCACATTCCATACTTAGCCACTTTTTGGATCGCGGGTTCTCGGATTGGCGGCCTCTAAATTGGGCATCTATTGTTTCATGGCCTACAAATAGAATCTAGAATTCCGCGATATACAAATTGATCAATGGACCTGCGGGCTAGCTCGGTCAACATTACACTCCTTTTGTTTCATGTCATACAAACAACACTCGGAGTTCTGCGATATACAAATTGACAGACGAACTCCAAGGCTGGTGGCCTCAAGAGTGCGATTGTTTACGGATGCTAATCCCTATTAACTATTTAACATTATCTAAAAACATTATTTTCAATACTAAATTATTAATATTAAATATTGATATTGTACAATTTAATTAAACAAGAAGGTTTGTACAATATGAAATGGGGAAGCGGTCGGTCGGTCGGGCTGGTGATATAAAAGTAAGTGAAATCTGAATACATGAATCCACCAACTTCCTTACCAAGAAATTTTCCTCGGGCTGGCGGGCTCAAAATTGGGTCTCTATTGTTCTGTGAGCTACAAATAGCACCCAAGAGTTTCGCGATATACAAATTGACAAGCGTACTTGCGGGCTGGCTCTCTCAACATTGCATTTCTATTGTTCTGTGTCGTTCAAATGGCACTCGGAGTTCCGCCATATACAAATTGACAGATGGACTCCAGAGCTGGCGGGCTCACGCTTGCGATTGTTTACGGATGGTGATCCCTATCAACTATTTAACACTACCTAAAAAACATTGTTTTCAATACTAAAGTATTAATATTAAATATTGATATTGTAAAATTTAATTACATGAAATATCTTATTTCAAAGAAAAACCCACGTATTCGGAAACTTGCGTTCCAAAAATTTTGTATAATATGAAACAGGCAAGAAGTCGATCGGGTTGTTGATATAAAAATGGGTGGAAATCTGAATACGTGTATCTGTCAAGTTATGCACCTAGAAAATTTCCCAAGAAACGAGTTGTACATACCAAATATGTACTTTTATAAAGTATGGACATTAGATTTTATAGAGCATGTAAGCAGCCTTCATTCCATACTTAGCCACTTTTTGGATCGCGGGTTCTCGAGTTGGCGAGCTCAAAATTGGGCCTCTGTTGTTCTGTGCCCTACAAATAGCACCCAGAGTTTCACGATATACAAATTGACAAGCGGACTTGCGAACTATTTGAATTTTAAGGGCCTCTTGTTGATGTAATAGCACAATTGGACTTGGGCCAGTTTATATTTGTTTCTTACAATATCAAACGGAGAAGCGGTCGGTCGGGATAGTGATATAAAAGTAATTGAAATCTGAAGTCGTGAATCCGCCAACTCCCGCAACTAGAAGTTTTCTGAAAAACGAGTAATACATACTAAGTATGTACTCTTATAAGGTATGGACATGTGGTTTTTATAGAGCTTGTACAGATCTTGCATTCCATACTCGACCACTTTTTGGATCACGAGTTCTCGGTCTGGCAGGCTCAAAACTGGGTCTTTATTGCTCTGTATCCTACAAATAGCACCCAAAGTTTCACGATATACAAATTGACAGGCGAACTTGTGAACTGGCTCACTCAACATTGCACTTCTATTGTTTTGTGTCTCCCAAACAGCATTCGGAGGAAACGAGTAATCAATACTAACTATGTACTTCTAAAAACTATGGACATGAGATTTTATAGAGCATGTACGGATCCCTCATTCCATACTTAGCCACTATTTGGATCACGGGTTCTTAGGCTGGTAGGTTCAAAATTGGGCCTCTATTGTTTCGTTCCCTACAAATAGCACCCACATTTCCGCGATATACAAATTGACAAGCGAACTTGTGGGGTATTTGAATTTTAAGGGTCTTGTGTTGATGTGATAGCACAATTGGACTTGGGCCAGTTTATATTCATTTATTACAATATCAAACGGGGAAGTGGTCGGTCGGGCTAGTGATATAAAAGTAAGTGAAATCTAAAGTCGTGAATCCGCCAACTTCCGCACCTAGAAGTTTTCCGAAAAACGAGTCATACATACTAAGTATGTACTCTTATAAAGTATGGACATGAAATTTTTATAGATCATGTACGGATCCCGCATTCCATACTTGGCCACTTTTTGGATTGCAAGTTCTCGAGCTGGCGAGCTGAAAATTGGGCCTCTATTGTCCTGCGCCCTACAAATAGCACCCACAATTCAGCGATATACAAATTGACAAGCAGACCTGCGGGTTAGTTGGCTCAACATTGCACTTCTATTGTTCTATGTCCTCCAAACAACACTCAAAGTTCTGCGATATACAAATTGGAAGACGGACTCTAGGGCTGGCAGGTTCAAGATTGTCATTGTTTATGGATGGTAATCCCTATCAACTATCTAACATGATCTAAAAACATTATTTTCAATACTAAATGATTAATATTAAATATTGATATTGCACAATTTAATTAGACAAGAAAGTTTGTACAATTTGGTCGGGCTAGTGATATAAAAGTAAGTGGAAATCTGAACACGTGCATCCGCCAACTTCCACACCTAGAAATTTTCCAAGAAATGAGCAATACATAGTAAACATGTACTTTTATAAAGTATGGACATGAGATTTTATAGAGCATGGACGGATCCTTCATTCCATACTTAGCCACTTTTTGGATCACAGGTTCTCGGGCTTGCGGGCTCAAAATTGAGGCTCTACTATTCTGTGTCCTACAAATATCACCCAGAGTTCCGCGATATAAAAATTGACAAGCAGACTTGCGGGCTCTCTAGCTCAACATTGCACTTCTATTGTCCCATGTCCTCTAAACAGCACTCGGAGTTCCGCAACATACAAATTGATAGAAGGACTCTAGAATTGGCAGGCTCAATATTGTGATTGTTTATGGATGGTCATCCTATCTAACATTATCTAAAAACATTATTTTCAAATACTAAATTATTAATATTAAATATTGATATTGTACAATTGAATTACATAAAATTATCAAGGGATGTTAAATCGTTTATTTAAAAAAAAAAAATGAAGGAAACAAAATAAAGTTTTTTTAAATTCTATCACTGCAAACATAACAACGACCAATGAGCAATGCATAGTAAACATGTACTTTTATAAAGTATGGACATGAGATTTTATAGAGCATGTATGGATCCTTCATTCCATACTTAGCCACTTTTTGGATCGCGGGTTCTCGAGCTAGCGGGCTCAAAATTGAGCCTCTATTGTTCCGTGTCCTACAAATAGCACCCAGAGTTTCGCGATATACAAATTGACAGGTGGACTTGCGGGCTCTTTGGCTCAACATTGCACTTATATTGTCTCGTGTCCTCCAAACAGCACTCGGACTTCCATGACATACAAATTGACAGAAGGACTCCAAGACTGGCAGGCTCAAGATTGTGATTGTTTACGGATGGTCATCTTATCTAACATTATCTAAAAACATTATTTTCAAATACTAAATTATTAATATTAAATATTGATATTGTACAATTGCATTACATAAAATTATCAAAGGATGTTAAATCGTTTATTTTTTAAAAAATGAAGGAAACAAAAGGAAGTTTTTTAAAATTCTATCACCGCAAGCATAACAACGACCAATTTGAATTTTAAGGGCCTCTTGTTGATATGATAACACAATTTCACTTCGCACAGTATATATTCATTGATTTCAAATTATTCCAGGAGGTTAATTTTATCAAGTTCTGTTGGCGTTCGGAAGTCACTCCTGGATTGCTAGCAGGAGCAGAGCCCGAAGCCCATCAGAATTAATGTCACGGTTTGATTTAAAGGGGGATCAAATGGAGGGAAACTCAAAACCATATCGTATCAACTCAGAAACCAGACCAGGCATGCATGAACGAGTGAGGTCTTGCGTAAACTCCAAACAGTGAGTTGCAATAAAGGGCGAGTAGGTGGAAGAGTCACGCGAGAAGAGCGCTATGATCTATTACAGACATCTGGTATGCAACAGATTAAAGAAGAAATGAGTTCAAACGCAAAATCCTTTTACATTCAAACACGTAAAAACCAGAGGGCACGACAACTCCACAACAAATCCTTTGCTGCAACAGTTGCACTACTGTGAATCCTCAAGCAACAGATGAAACAGAGATGGAAAAGGGAGAGAACTGTTTGTTATAAACCAAGAAATCTCAAACTCAGAGGCATAACAAGGAACCAGAGAATGGCTGAAAACAATATAGTCGGGAGCTTCGCTCTACCATCGATCCCTACAAAAATGGCGAAAACGCCTACATATACTCAAACTAACAACAGCGGTGGAACCAAGAAAGTGCATTGAAGGCTTTGCGTCTGCATGGCTTCTGACAACACGGAGCTCTAATCTCTGAATGGTCGTGCGACTAATGGTAGACGCGATCAGTATCCTGACAGTTTATTCGGCGAAGTCGACGTGCTTTTAATTCGT
>JASDQU011310027.1:9849-25268 GCA_032191745.1 Picea mariana
TATCATATTTATTTCCACACACATAACATGTAGCACACTTGGAAGGGTTCTACTCTTTCCATCCTGTAGCATTAGTCAGAATCTTCCTCATCCAATAATTTTTGTTGTCGATTCATCACCCAAGAATAGATCTCCTCCTTCATATCTCTCATATTCATAGAACCATTCCCTTTCAGGTGTCATATGAAAAGATGCACGTCATTCGATCAACAAAATTTCATGATCTGATTGTGTATTGGTCGACTGCGTTTGGAGTATTCTTTTTCTCCTCGATGCCAGATACAAGATCTTCCTAACCTTTCTTTGATACAAATTGTATAGAGAAATAAAATGAGATATTATACCACTTGTATCATAGATGCTCTGATATGCTCTAATACCACTTATAGATAAATAACACTCACACTAAACCAACTAGTAAAGAGAAAAGAAAATTAAAAGAAAATCAATAATGACAAAGATAGAATACACAAATATTTACCAGAGAAACCCTTAACTGGGAAAAACAACATTCCTTAAGCATCTTCTTCTGTCTTTTTGTATTATTCATTCATAGAATAATAATCTTGGTATACACCTAAGACACAATCACCATATTACTCTCTTTCTCTATGAAATGACAACCCTACATCGAATTTGGATTACATCTACATGATCATTACATACCTCTCAACTGAGAGTTTCAATTACTAAAAGTTCTCAAGATTCTATTACATTCAACTACTCAATCGACCACTGGTTGAATACAAACCAATCGACCTTCAATTTGTTGACCTTCGATCTTCCTATCAATTATGAGTCAGATGAATTTAACTTGCCTGTCGACCATTTGCCCATCGACCCGAGTTAACCATTAGTGCATATTTACTCTATTCGATCGACCTCAACTAATGAGTTCATTAGATTGTTTTCCACTTGAACTAATATAATATCCAAACAAATGGAATCATCTATCATCTTTGCTTGGTCTTTGATTACTCTAACCTAGGAGATAATACCATCATATTTGACATGTACATATTCTAGATGGAGTTCAAATTCTTCAATTATATTATGGTCACCTTCTTAAATCTCATGTTATTTCTCCTTTTGAAACTATAATGTGACCCCATGTATCAAATTCTTACATCCTTCTTCAATTTTATATTGCATTTCTAATTTTGCCTCATTAGTATCTAGATATTCCTCAACCTTCCTACACATTTTCTCTTCAACTTTTTTGATATTGTCCTCTTCAATTTTTGTGGTAACATATTCATAGATTTTATTTGATTTGAAATCTTGTAAACACCTTTTCACCTTTGTAACACAATTAACACATTCTTTATTATTCTTACGTAACCTTTTGATTTCTTCATCTTTTTTTTGAATTCCGCACTTGACTCATCATTTTCCAACTTTCCTCTGCTACTATTTTATTTATTTAAGTTATTAACCTCCTTAATGAGTGATTCATTAAGGGAATTCATCGTACACAATTGATCACCCTTATTCCTAAGTTTTTCTTTTAATTCCTTATTATGATGTTCATTGTGGAGCCTAATTATCTTCATTATTCATAGATCTTGTTTCAACCCTGTTTGGATCCCAATCCTTAGAGGGGTTTTGTGTGCTATATTGTTTGCATGATTATGAGAGAGAGTATTGTTGCTAGGAGAGGAGACTGTGAGAGAGTGCAGAGGAGGTTGTAGCAAATGTGTTGTAGGTGTTATGCCTTCATTTTGTTGGATGAAATAAAGAAAGGAATAGATGTTTCACCATGGATGTAGCCCATATTAGGTGAAACACATATGTAGGTGTATCTCTTGTATTATGTTTTTTTGTGTTTTGTTTCTCATTCATTTTGATTTTTTAATTATTCCTCTACAATCTTATTTCTAGCAACTAGTATAAGAGATGAATGTCTATTTGGATGATAAACGTTCAAGAAAGGAGGGTTCTTGGATCGAGTGGGAACAATGGAAGAAGAAGGAAATTTTGAGGTCAACAAGTTTAATTTCCAAAACTACCAGTGATGGAGGATGCAAACAAAAGACTATATATATCAAAAGAATATTTTCCTACCATTGGGGGGAATATAAAAGAAGATGACAACTATGAAGGACGAAGAATGGGAGATTCTTGGAAGAAAGGAACTAGAAACAATATGCATGTGCCTAGAAATGTCACCGGATTTAAACATTTCATAATAAAAGACAATCAAATATCTAATGAAGGAATTGACTAAGATGTATGAAAAACTGTCATCCTCCAATAAGGTATTTCTTATGAAACATTTATTTAATATGAAGATGTTATAAGGTGGGTCTATTGTTGATCATTTAAATGATATTAACATGGTCACTAGTCAATTAAGTTATGTAGGACTAAAATTTGACAATGAAGTAAGGGCTCTTTTGATTTTGTGCTCCTTGCTAGAAAGATGGAATGGCTTGGTCATGGTTGTGAGTATTTGTTTCTCTAGTTCAAACACTTTAATGTTTAATGATGTTGTTGGTCTTATCCTTAGTGAGGAGATGTGACACAAAAACATAGGTGAGACATCAAGTAATTCTTTAACTATGGAAAATAAGGGAAGTCAAAGGGAGAGAGGAAGGATCCCAAGGAATAATGAGAACTCTAAGAAGGATATATACAAATCCAAACGGAATATGGAGTGCTAGCATTGGGGAAAGAAAGGACACATGAAGAAAGAGTGTTGGACTCAAAAAGGAAAACAAGGAGGTGGACAACATGAGAATAATCTAGAAGTAAATGTAGTAGGTGATGTGTTGCAAAATGATTTAATCCATTCATTAGATAAATTTATTGATTCTTGGGTGGTAGAATCAGGAGCTTCATTTCATGCCACACCCCGTAGGAAATCTTTTCAAGAATATGTTCAAGGTGATTTTGGACAACTTTATTTGGGTTATGATAAACCATGTAAAATTGTTGGAAAGGTTAAGATATAGATAAAATCATAGAATGGAAACCAATGGTTGCTGAAAGAGGTGAAACATATTCATGATTTGAGGAAAAAATTGATTTTAATAAGGTAGTTGGATAATGAATGTTATACAATTGCATTTACATACAATTTGTGGAACGTCACTAAAGGAGCACTAATAATAGAAAAAGGACATGGGGTAGGTATGTTGTATTTATGTACTAGTAATGTTGATTGATCCTTATTATTTTCGGAACGAAATGAAAGAAGAGGAATTACAATGAAATACTCATGAAAATTTCCAGAAACAGAGAAATACAACAATACTTGATTTCTATTAATGAAAGAATTGTAAAGAGACTGTAAAAATAAAAAGTGCAAGACTTGTTAGAATGGTGCATCTTTATCTCTGAGAAGAGATCTATCAGATACACTCATTTGCAAGAAGATGATTACAATGAGGCTCTGAAAGCCTTTTGATGATAAACATGAACGCCAAAACCCTAGTCATCCAAAAACGTAACCCTAGGAGATGAAACGCCAAAAGTCATGTGGGCCCTGTTTGGATAAGTTAGTACATTAACTTCTTAGGGTCGTAACATTTTCATAAGATCTCTATTTTAGGCGGGTGATAGATCGTTGGAAAGGTCTTTTCGAGAACAATGCATTATGTCATCAAACTTTGACTTCGTCTACAATTTGACTGTGACACATGAAAAAAACATTGTTGAGGGCTCCAAAATGGCCCCAGAAGTACAAAAGGATGTGATGACATGAAAAATTTGAAAATAAGCAAGTTGGATTAGGTGGGTAGCCACCAGTCTCCGCCTGGAATATGCGTAGTGCTTCAGACAACCCCAAAAGTGTAGAAACCACAATGACAAAGAAGTATAGAAGAACATGATGAACTAAAAACTGACAAGAATATCCACCTAGATCAGTCCTCCCTCCATAGGAAGCAGTGGTCTCCATTGCGTTGAGTTCCCAGGGAAGATGGGAAAGTGTATTCTGAATCTGAATCTTGGTGAGTTGTGTGCCTTGTTGGAAAAGTTGTGTTTCTTGGTCTATGGAAGATTGTCGCAAACCTGTTGCTGGCGGGGTTGAATTTGTTCCACCAACCTATTGTCTGTGGATTTGATGGGGCATTGTGTAGGCACCATTGTAGGTGAAGAAACGATATCTTCTTTCTCTTTGGAAATATGTTTTTGTTGTATAGAAGGTGTTGAGGATACAATGGTTGTAGTGGTCGTATGTGCATCCTTTGAATAGACTTTGAAGAGGATGAATTTCATAGTATGAGAGATTACCTTGTGACACTATTTTGGTGGAGCAGTAGTCAGAACTAGCTCTGGTATCCTATAGAGATGGCCACCCAGAGTAATAACGACACTTCAATGTATAGACTCATAAAAAACATGATGTTTTCACATATATGGTTGGCCCAAAACAACATCACAGACATCAAGAGAGGAAACATCACACACTACCTCATCCTTGAAGGGATGGATGTTGTAGGATAGGCGACACTATTGTTTGACACAGATATCTCGTCCCTAGTGAAGCCACCCGATGTTATATGGTTGCGGGTGTGGTGTTGTCGAAAACCCCAACTGTTAGAGGAACTTAGTTGAGATGAGGTTCTTATGGATTTCGTTATTAATAATGAAATGCAACGGGGTCCCCTTCACTCACATCTATGAATGGAATAAGCACTCACCCTCTTCAAGATATACTCATTCTTATGGTTGAATTGTTGTGGTCGTGACAATAGAAGTGGGGTCTATGTCGATGATCTGTCTTGTTTCAATATTTTCTGGATCAAATTCTGAATCAAGGTTTGGCTCCATGTCTTTGACCTCGACTACCAATGACTGTTTCGAGCGACATTCATCAGTGTTGTGAAAGTGGATTTTTGTGGAAGTCACACCAATTCCTAGTGTCATCCTTCCTCTTTCCTTTACCATTCTTGTCCTGTGTCTTGGACTGGTTTTCTAGAGGCTATTGGTTAGGGTCATCTTTACCATGCTTTGGTTGTTGCAGATTTATAGACTTGAATTCCCATTTGTTCTGGTGCCTAAATTTCTACTGATCTTGACAACATATCGAAAGGAAACTCCCAATGATAAGATGCTTAGGAAATCTATTTCGGGTTGGATGTACCTATGCAGATCCCCACGATATTTCAGATTCAGATGTTGCTCAAAGTCTTTGATACCCATCTTGGTGCGTAAGGTATGGAAAGTATTTTTTAGCTCCAACACTATTTTTCTCTTCTCTTGTTGAAGTGTAGTCCATCTCATGTACTGGTCTTCATAGTTATCAACAAAATAGTATGGTTCGTTGACCCCATCCACAAAAAAATCCCAAGTGGGTTCTGCCCCATATAATCTAGATTCCTCTGTGGAAATTTTCTCCCGATAAGTTTCCCACCAATATTTGACATGGGGGAGAGCCTTGAGGAGTGCGAAGGTGATCTTTTTCCTGTCGAAAAAATTTTAAATAGAGAAATAACCTTCTAATATAGTTAACCATTTTTTTAGGGCATCTGCATCTATATGACCTTCAAATATGGGAATATTTAAATTAAATTGTACCTTGAAGGGAGGGGTTCCTCCAAAATGGCCTCTTGATGAAGATGCACATATTCCTATCAGACGACGTTGAAGGATGTGTGAAAAATTCTCCATCATTTCATCCCTCTATTGCGCAAGATCTTGCTCAAGCAACAGATTAATAAAATATTCTACTCTGACCTTTTTATTTTCTAGTACCATCGAGGGTTTATTAGGCGTGTGAGAGTGACTATCCTCAAGAAAGACAAGGTCGAGACCCAACTGGCTATACTTGAACCTTGTCGGGGACATGCGTTGAAAAACGATTAAGAGTAGTCTGCTTTGATACCACTGATTTGTATTATTTTCGGAGCAAAATGAAAGTAGAGAAATTACAATGAAATACTCATGAAAATTGCTAGAAACAAAGAAATACGTCAATACTCTATTAATGAAAGAAATGTAAAGAGACTGTAAAAATATAGAGTGCAATACTCGTGAGAATGGTGGCATTTTTATCTATGATAAGAGATGTGAAGGCTACACTCATTCACAAGAAGATGATTACAATGAGTCTCTGAAATCCTTTTTATGATAAACATGAATTCCAAAACCCTAGACATCCAAAAACCTAACCCTAGGAGATGAAACACCAAAAGTCATGTGGGCCCCATTTAGGTAAGGTAGTATATTTACTTCCCGGGGTCGTAACATTTGCATACGATCTTCCTTTTAGGTGTGCGATAGTAGTTGGAAAGGTTTTTTAAAGAAATACGCATTATGTTGTAAAACTCTGACTTCGTCCATAGTTTGACTATGGCATGCCATAAAATCATTTTTTAGGGCCCCAAAATGGCCCTGCAAGTATAGAAAGATGTGTTGAAATGAGAACTTCCAAAATAAGCCAGTTGGATTAGGTGGGCAGACACTGGTCTCCACCTGGAATATGTGTAGGGCTTCAAACAACCCCAGAAGTGTATAACCTACAATTACAAAGAAGTACATAAGAACGTGTTGAACTAAAAACTGACAAGAGGAGTCAGTTGGAATAGGTGGTTGGCCACCAATATCCACCTGGATCATTGATTCTTCTATTGATTTAGTTTCTACTTGAGTGGATACAATATTATGGCATCATAGGATTGGGAAGATGAATGAGAATGGGATGTATATTTTGCACTGAAAAAATTTATTGCCATATTCAAAGCAGGTTAATTTGGATTTTTTGATCACCATGTTTATGGAAAACAAAAGCGAATAAGATTTCTTAGAGTTAGGAAGGAAAATAAGAGTGAAAAGTTAGATCTTGTGCATATAGTTGTATAGGGACCAACACATGTATAATATCTTGGTGGATCTTAATGTTATGCTACTTCTATTGATGATGTGACTAGGAAAACTTGGGTTTATTGCTTTAACAAAAATGTAATGTCTTTGATACTTTTAAGAAATGGAAATCATTGGTTGAGAATGAGACACGAAATATGTTGAAGTATATTAGATGAAATAATGGAGGTGAATACCATAACAAGGATTTTGATAGTTATTGTTCATACCATGGGATTTGTAGAGAGAAAATAGCTATATGAATGCCACATGAAAATGGTGTGTGAGAAAGGATGAACAAGACAATCATGGAGCATGCAAGGATTTTAAGATTGAATGTATGATTTCCCATCAAGTTTGGGTTGAAGTAGTGGATACTATTGTTTACTTTATAAATAGAGGTCCTTCAAGTTCTTTGGATGGTGGAATTCCAAAGGAGACAGGGACAAGTAAAATGGTAAGCTACTCATTTCTAAAGACTTTGGGTCGTGGAGCATTCGTCCAAATTGATATAGAAAATAGAACAAATCTTGAGGAAAAATCCAAGAAGTGTGCTTTTAATGGATATGGAGTCAATGATTTTGGTTATCACTTATGGGATTATGAAAATAAAAAAATAATTAGGAGTAGAGATGTGGTATTCAATGAGAATGTCATGTACACAGATTGTAGGGAAATAAATGGGAAAAGGAAAACTCAAAATACACAGTGCTTGACAAAATCACAGAAAATTAAATTATAGAAGTGCTAGAAAATAAAAAATGTTCAAAAAAAAACCAACAATAGTAGATATAATCTAGATTATGCTGAGAATGAAACGATAGAAAACCAAAAATATAGCAGAGAAAAAAAAATACAGTGAAACTCAACTTCTATTAATGAATAAGATAGAAAAACACTATGGAACACAAACTGGCAAAATGGGGTAGCTTTTCTCTGAAAAGACAAAGATGTTGGCTACGCTTCATCCACAAAAAAATTTACATCACACTCTGTTGAATACTTAAAGGGCCTCCTTGACCTAAACTGCATATGAGAGAGTGAGAGGAGAAAAATTACCATGATGTGTGTGGGATAAATTAGTCCAAGTTTATAAAATTCCATAGGCATGTAAAACACTAAGACTTCCCAGAAGGTCACCCATCCCAGTACTACTCTACCCTAAGCATGCTTAACTGCATAGTTCTAATGGAATCTGATGCATTAACACTATGTTATAATCATGTACATAAAACCACTAGGAAATCCTTACATGATGTCTTTAATTAACAAATGAAGATGGAATTGCATTCCATTCCCCATCAAAAGGGTGAATATCATGGTTTATAAAAACCATACAATTGAAACATTGATTCAATGGAAAAGGTTGATGGCCATCGAGATCAACCTCGATCATTCCTCCCCCCTTAGGAAGCAATGGTCCCCATTGTGTCAAGTTACCTCAGGAGATGGGGAAACTTATGTTGAATATGAACCTTGGCAAGCCACTTGTCTTGTTGAAGTAGATGTCATGCTTGTAATTTTCCTGTAGAAGGATATCATGAACCTGTTGGAGGTGTTGGATCTGTTTAATATATCTAGATGCATGGTGTGCCTTTGTCTTAGTGTGGGAGGAATCTGAAGATAATGATGCAACAAGAAGAGATATATCTATATTGAGGGTTAATGGTTGGAACCCCAAGCACACCTAAAAAGGATCATGGAAAATAGAGCTATGTTGAACATATGGAAGACTCTCGTTCTCTTTGTGATCCTCTATAATCATGTTGACCTGCTTCTACTGGATAGAAATGTCTTGGTTTGAGGTTTTAGTGGTCGCAATGACCTTCTTTTCACCGTCTGAATGGATTATGAAGAGAAAAAAAATTTTGGTGTGGGAGATTTCTTTGTGGCATTGCTTTTCCAAGATCAATGAACTGTAAGTAGTTGTAGCTACCACGAGTACCCTGTACATCTAAGCTCTCAGAGTAACAATGCCATTGCATGGTCGAGACTCATAGATAACATGAATTTTCCACATATATGATTGTCCTAAAAGAACATCATAGACTTCAAGTGCAGAAACATAACACACTACCTCATCCTTGAAAGGATCGATTTAATAGGACAAGATGCACTATTGGATGACACATATGTCTCATCCCCAACTCAACCATATGATTGTGTATGATTGGGGGTGTAGAATCGTTGGAAAATTCATTCTCTTGATAACCTCGGATGATATCAGGTTCTCCTGACTCTCACTATCAATGATGAGATGTAGTGGGGTCCATTTTACCCACATATATGAGTGAAAGAGGCACTCCCCTCCTCAATATCCTTCAGTTCTTCTAGTTGTATTGTTGTGGCCATGATGGTAGTAGTGGTTTTTACATTGATGATTTGTTTACCTTTACTGTACTTTGAATTAGAGTCCAAGTCAGGTTTTGATTATTTTTCTTTGAGCTTGGCCACCATTGAATATTTCGAGAAACAATCATCGGTGATGTGTCAGGGGTTGTTGTGGAACTCACACCACTTTTCGGTGTCTTTCTTAGAATTCCTATTACCCTTCTTTGCCTATGTATTGGACTGACTCTTTTGATTTTTACCTTCCTTGATATCTCCATTCTATGAGTTAGGTTTGTCTTTGCCATGATTATGTTGTGGTGTATTTTCCAACCCAGACTCTTGCTTACTTTGTTGATTGAATTGCTGCTCAATTTTGACTAGTTATCGATAAGCATCTCCCAATGAGGACATTTCAAAGAAATCCATCTATGTTTGGATGTACCTTTGCATACCACTATGATACATCAAGGTGTCCCTCAAAGTCTTTCATAATCATATTTGAGTGCAAGGTATGAAATATGTTAGTGTACTCTCGCTTCATCTGATCTCTTTTTTGACGCAAAGTCGTCCATCTCATGTACTAGTCATCATAGTTTATGACATGGTAGAACTCCTCCTTTATGGAATCTACAAATTCTGTCCAAGTGGGTTCTATCATAGATGGTAAAGATTCATCTATGGTGCACCTCTCCCAGAAACCTTCTCACGAATCTCTGACATGAGGAACAAATTTAAGGAGCGCAAAGGTGATTTTCACCATCAGAGAAAGTTTGGATGAAGTAATAACATTCTAGTAGATTCAACCATTTTTCTAGAGAATCCACATCTATCAGTCCTTGAAATAAGGGGATGTCAAAATTGATTTGTACCTTAAAGGGTGTCACACCTCCAAAATGGTTTCTTGTCGAAGATAACTTGGTTTTCACCATCGGTAGTCTTTGAAGGATCTAAGTGAAGTTGTCCATCATATCATTGATTTGTTACATAAGGGATTTCTAGATAAACATCTTGAAAGGATCCCCTTCTCTGTCATCTCTCTTTTCTTCTGCCATGGGAGATCTCTTGGGCTAGAGAGAGAGGTTTTCCTCAAGCAAAACTATATTGAGACCCAAATATTTATACCTTGACCTCATTGGGGACCTACTATGATAAATGACAAGGAGAAAACTACTCTTATACCACTAATCCGGATTATGCTGAGAAAATAATGAGAAAAAATATATATATATATATAGCAGAGAACACAAAAATACAATGAAACCCAACTTCTATTAATGAATTAGATTGAAAAACATTAAGGAAGAAAAACTAGCAGAATGGGGTAGTTTATCTCTAAAAAGAAATATATGTTGGCTACACTTCATTCACAACACGATTTACATCATAGTTCATTTCATACTTAAAGGTCCTCCTTCAACTCAATTATATATGAGAGAGTGAGAGGAGAAAAATTCCCATTATGCATGTGGGAAAAATTAGTCTAAGTTTATCAAATTCCATAGGCATGTAAAACACTAGGAATTCTCTAGTGGTCACCCGCCCCAGCACTACTCTATATCGAGCACATGTAACTGTGGAGTTCTAATGGAATTCGATGCATTAATGCTATGTTGTAAGCATGTACATAAGACCACTAGGAAACCATTACATGATTTCTATAATTAACAAATGAAGATGGAATTACATTCCATTCTCCATCAAAAGGGTGAATATCATGGTTTAACAAAACTATACACTTGAAATGTTGATTCCACGGAAAAGGTGGATGGCCAACGAGATCCACCTGGATCAATATACCTCAAGCTCCTACAAGTATTTCTAGAATATATACCAAGATAAGAGAACCCCCTGAATGATACTCTTCTTCACTTTATTATTTATTGTTGATTGATTTCAATAAACTAGAAATAGATGAAGAAGTAATGTAGGTAGAAACCAAAAAGAAGTGGGAGCAAGGCATGAAAGATGAGATGGATAGCTTGGTACATATCTAGACTTGGGACTTTGTTCTATTTCCTAAAAGTAAAATATCATTTTAGAATAAATAGGTATATGTAATATTCTAGATAACAAAAGTATGTAGAACAGAAAGAAAATGCTAGAAATGGCAGATAAACAACAATATAACCAGAACATCACCACAATAACAATGAAATGATATCAAAATAACACCAGAAAGAGAACTTTGATTCTGATAGCAATGTTCACGGGCCTCTTCGAGGGGGAAAACTCTAGTCGAGTAGATCTCTATTACAATAATATCCAAGACAGGGTTCTCATACCCTCGACTCCTATTTATAATAAATATTCTTATCAAAAGAACAATAAGAATATATTTTTCTACCTATGTGTGAGTTAGGTCCCTAACATGTCCTTCATCTTAAAATCAACCTTGTCCTCAAGGCTTGAGATGTGGAAATTATTGCAGGATGGTAGCTGGTTCCCAAGTGGTATCTGCTAGAGTTGTATCTTTCCACTGGACTAACACTTCCTTGATGGTTCTCTGATGCAGGCAACGCTCATGGTGGTCCAAAAATTCTTGTGACTGTAGCCAAATGGATCCTTCTCCGTCCAACTCAGAAAGGTTTGTTTGAATTTGGCACTTAGTTCCAATCACCTTCTTTAAACATGAAACATGAAAAACATGATGTAGCTTAGAATGACTGGGTAAATATAACTAATAGGCCACCTATCCCACATGATTGAAAATGGTATAAGGACCATAAAATTTGGGTGCCAACTTCTAACAATGCTCGACCTTGAGGGAATTTTACTTGTAAGGTTGTAGTCGAAGGAACACCTGATCCCCTTCTACAAATTGATGTTCAGAACGACCTTGATCTTCTTGTTGCTCCATGTGATTCTATTCCATGAAAAATTATCTTTGAGGGTACGAAGAATAGCCTCTCGAAATGTAAGCATTTGGTCAACCTCCTGGACCTTCGAGACACCAGGTAAGTATGAGAGAACTGAAGGTGGATTTTGTCCATATACTGCTTCAAAAGGACTCATGCATGTAGTTGTATGGTATGAAGTGTTGTACCACCATTCAGCTAGGGGTAACCATTGAGCCCACTGATTTTTCTTTTCTGAGGCAAAAAACCTCAGATATGTTTCCAATCACTTGTTGACAACTTCAGTTTGACCATCAGTATGGGGATGATAAGTTGTGCTAAGATGAAATTGGGTGCCTTGTAGCTTGAGCAGTTCTTGCCAAAAATTGCTGGTGAAAGTTGGGTCACGATCAGAAACAATAGATTGTGGCATGCCATGAAGCTTGAAGACATGATCCATGAAAAGTTGAGCCATAGTGTATGTTGTAAATGGGTGTTGAAGAGCACATAAATGAACATACTTGGAAAGGCGATCAACAACCACCATGATGACTCATTTATTTCCTGATTTGGGTAAGCTTGTAATAAAATCCATAGAGATATCCCTCCAAATAGTAGGTGGAATCAGAATCGGTTGTAGTGTGCCAGGAGATTTGACTGTTTATCCCTTATTGCTTTGACACAAATCAAATTCAGTGACAAAATTATGAACGTATTTTTTCATACCATCCCAGAAAAAATAAAGTTTGACCCTGTCATAAGTTTTGGAAAAACTGGAGTGCCCAGCTGTGGGTGTAGTGTGAAGCTCATAAAGTACTGTGGATTTAAGTTTTGATTGTTTACTTAAATATAAATGGCATTTGTATCGAAGCTCATCATAGAGCCAAGAGTACCCTGGAGAAACTGGAGCAATGGGTGCAATTGTTGTATCAGATGCAAACTTTTGGGATCGTGTAGCCATTCCTAATGAACAACTTGCAGCCAATCTGGCACAATGAAGGAGAGAGAAAAAAGGGATCCTTCATTTTCATATTTTTGGGAAAGTGCATGCTCAACCACATTATCTTTGCCTTTATTTTAAATGATCTCATAATCATATCCAAAGAGCTTAGTCACCCATTTTTGTTGCTCTGGGGAGGAAATGCATTGTTCTAGAAAATACTTGAGGCTTTGATGGTCTGTCTTAATTTGGAAGGTTTTCCCAAATATATAAGGGTGCCACAGATCAACGGCATGAAAAATAGCCAACATTTCCTTTTCATAAATTGATTTGCCCATATTTTTTTCAGACAGTTGCTTGTTGGTAAAGGCCAAAGGTCGACCCTCTTGCATAAGGAAAACACCAATTCCTTTCCCTAAAGCATCACATTCCAACACAAAGGTCTTTGTGAAATCAGGAAGGACCAGGACTGGAGTGGTGCACATGGCCATATTTAAGGTTTGAAAATCTTGAGTAGTTGTTGGAGTCCAAATGAAAGAGTTCTTTTTTAGGAGTGCATTCAGAGGCGCTGCAATCTTTCAATAATTCTTAACAAAATTGCAATAATAACTTGTTAAGCCCAGAAATCCATGCAATATTTTGAGAGTATTTGGGTGAGGCTAGTCTTGCATAGCTTCAATATTTTTAGGATCCACCCTAACGTCGTCCTTGCCAAGCAGATGACCCAAGTACTCGACTTCTGAGGCACCAAAAGCACATTTAGACTGTTTTAGCAAAAGCTGGTGCTGAGAGAGTAGATGTAGAACTCGATCCACATGAGCAAGATGGTCTATCCAAGTTTTTATATAGATGAGTATATCATCAAAGAAAACTAAGACAAAATGACGGAGAAAATTAAAAAATACATGATTCATGAGGCTTTGGAAGGTGGAGGGGGCATTACACAAGCCAAAGGGTATGACCAAAAACTCATAGTGGCCCTCATGAATTCTAAAGGAAGTCTTAGGAATGTCTGCCTCTTTCATATGTATTTGGTGGTAGCTAGAAAAAAGATCAAGTTTAGTAAAGAACTGGGCACCACTCAATTCATCCAAGAGGTCATCAATGACAAGAATGGGAAATTTGTCTTTAATGGTGAGTTTGTTGAGGGAACGAAATTTAGTACACATTCACCAAGAACCTTCTTTATTCAGGACCATGAACACTGGAGAATATTAGGGGCTTGTACTAGGGAATATAACACCTGCATTAAAGAGTTCCCAAACCATTCTCTCAATTTCATTTTTTTTGGAAAAGGGGTGATGATACAGACAAAGATTGGGAGGAAGGTTTCCTGGTACAAGGGCAATGGAATGATCATGAACACCACAAGAATGAGGGAGTCCCTGAGGAGTGGAAAAGACCACTTGATTTTTAGAGAGGATGGATTGGAGGTCTTGAGGCACCGAGGGTGTCTTAGTTGCTTGTATGGCATGGAGTTGGGAAATAACGTCAGAATGACCTTTTTTTAGTAGCTTTTCCATGTGATGGGAACTAATGATCTCAGGTGAACTGACGATGATGCCTTGGAACTTATATTTTTGGCCCTCCTGGTCGAATTGCATGGTTAATTCCTTAAAATCCATGAGAATGGGACCCAAAGTCCTTAGCCATTCTACACCCAACACAATGTCACAACCACCCATGTCGATAGAAAACATATGAGATTTCAGGTGGTAGTCACCAATTTGGAGACACGCATTTTCACAATGCCCTCCACATCTCATGGAGCCATCATTGGAAATCATGATTTGGAAATTATTGACTACATGGATATAGCAATGAGTTTCTTGGGCAATGTGGCGATGAATAAAATTATGGGTGCTTCCACTATCAACAAGAATGATGACTTTCCTATGCTTGATGTAACCAATTAGCTTGAGGGTTTGGGGAGCAAAGAAGCCAATGAGATCATTTAGGGAAATGATCAGTTCTACTTCGGGAGGGTCTAAGGGAGGGGTTATGGCAGTGGTTTCAGGTGACTCAGACACAAGGGGAGTTTCAACATCCTCTTCGGAAATATCCTCCAAGATGGCGATAAAAATATTTTTTTCCTTACACTTGTGGCCCGAAAAATATTTATCATCACAATTATAACAAAGGCCTTTGAGTTGGCGTTCATCCATTTCAATTCTGGTCAATTTTTGGATCTTTAGTGGAGCAAAGGGAGTAGTGGGATTTATTGTTTTAGTGTGAGGGATAAAGGAGGGTTTCCAGTTTTGAGAAGATACCACCTGTTGTGATTTTTTATCTCTTTTAGTAGCCTCCACCCAAATCTGAGGCCAAGCCATGATGACATGGGAATGAATCTCATCCTTGAGGCCATTGATAAAACATTATCGAGAAAATGCATCAGACATGCCCTTTGTCTGAAAAGCCAAGCACTCAAAAGAAGCTATAAAGTCTTCCACTGTTCCAGATTGTTTCAACTTTTTCAAACGACCTAAATGGTTGGTGTCAGTGTCAAA
>JASDQU011310028.1:575-12648 GCA_032191745.1 Picea mariana
TCTAGTCCTTTTATATGGTATGATATTGTTCATAGTTACTAAGGGCTATTCCTGACGAAGTTACACAGATGGGGAAGAAGAAGAAAAAAAATATATTCCATCTCATCCAAAATAAAATTAATATATACACACAAAGATATTTACGCGTATACCTATTGGAAAGAGCAAGCTTAAACAACATTTTAATAAAAAATAGACAATGTATGTGTGAGATTTAAGGAAAAAGGAATATCCTTTGTAGTGTATATCAAATCAAAGGTTACTATTGAATTGGATAAACCTTGCCCATGTCATATTAACCTTGCCCATGTCATATTCTCTTCTCGTTTAACACGGGTGATTATAAAATATTAGTATAAATAGAGTGCATGATTGCCATGATTGCCACGTTTGATTGCTCTTAACGTAGTGGTGATGGTGAAGTGGTAATGTCATTTTGTGTTGAAGATAATCTTGATTCTCATCCTAACTTTCAGTCATCAAATCATACACAACAGTGAAATAAATTCTGATTTTATCTAGTTATTTTATGTAGTTATCAGATCTTTAATGCATGTGGTTGTAGTGGTGAGGATATTTTTCAGCTCTATTTTATATAAGCATTAGAAGTATGTTCATTTTGTATATAAAGAGGAGAAAATAGATAGAAAAAATCTCTGAACAAAGGAACAATAGCAAGTGCAACACTGATTGTAATTGAACATTGTTGGCAATATATATACTACAGATTTGAATACTCTATTTTTTACTCTGTTTATTGTACAAACTCTATAATTTCTCTCACATATTGGTATCAGAGTAGATTATATGAGGTATTTTTTTGTTTATATTGTGGTTCTTTAAAATGTCTAGCGGCAAGAGCATGTGGCAGCAAGTACCACAATTTGATGGAAAAACTATGATGTTTTGTGGCAACAAGTACCACAATTTGATGGAAAAATTATGATGTTTGGTGCGTCAAGATGAATACCATTTTCTTATCTCAAGAGTTGTGGGATCTAGTTGAAAATGACTTCCCTATCCTGCATACCAGGTTTCATTCAATGCACTCACCCAAGATGAGAGGAACACATTGAAGGAGAACAAGAAGAAGGATGTCAAGACTCTTTACTTTATATAGACAACTATGGGAGACTCCATTCGTCTAAGGATAACAACAACTACAAAATCCAAGAAAGCATGGGAGACTTTGCAAAATGCATACCAAGGCATCAATAAGTTAAATATTGTCAAGTTAAAATTGTTAAGAAGAGATATTGAGAATTTGAAATTGAAGGAATCTCAGTGAGTTAATGACTTCTTTACTCCTACTATGAGCTTGGCTAATCAAACTAGAACTAATGGACAGGATCAAAGAATCATAGAAAAATCCTTTAGAAGTCTTCCTCCCATATTTGATCGTATTTATAGATGAGTCAAAGGAATTAACTCAAATGTGCCTTGATGAGCTTATGGGATCGCTGCAAATCCATGAACAAAAACACTCAATAGATCAGATATCATCTCTTTTGAGCAATATTTTAGATCTCAAGTTTCAGTTAGAGGAAGAGACAGATAATCTACCAATAGTGGTGTTGCTAGAGGTGGTGGAAGTCGGAAAGAGGACACATAAATTATTCAGAAACACATGGAAGAGGAAGGAGAAACAAAAATTCATTTGGAAGCTTTTCACAAAGGTATGACACATCAAATGTCCAGTTTCATTACTATAAAAAGATTGGAAATTGTGCATCTGAATGTAGAAAAAATCAATATGATATGTATCAACAAAATGCAAATTTCAGTAAGAGGGAAGAAACCAAAAGTGAAAATAAATAAAATTTGTTCATCATTTGCAATGTAACAAAAGAAAGTAATAAGGATGTTTGGTACTTAGATACTAGTTGTAGGAACCACATGAGTGGAAATAAATAAAAAAAATCTAGCATTGATGAATCTATGAAATATGAGGTGAGAATGGGAAATAACAACAAAGTGTCATTCATGGGTAAAGGATGCATCTCTATTATCCCCAAGAAAGGTGAAATTAAACGAATCCAAGATGTATATTATTTCCTCAGTTTAAAAGACAATCTCATTAGTGTTGGACAATTTGTTCAAAAGGTATATAAGGTTATGTTTGACAATGTAGAATGCATTATTTTTTATAGAAATGGTAGTGATAGTCAAATTAGAGCAGTTAAGATGACAAAGACACAAATTTTTCCTTTAACCGTGAAGAATGAATTTTCAGTTGCATTCAAAGTTGATACAATAGACCAATCTAGGTTTTGGCATCTAAGGTATGGTCACTTGAGCTACAATGGATTGAATTTGTTGTATACGAAAAAGATGGTAAGAGGACTACCTTTGATTGAACAACCTACTAAAATATATGAGGGATGCATTTTGGGAAAACAACATAGAAATGTTTTTCCCTTGGTAAATCATGAAGAGTAGGAGCTCCACTTGAGTTGATTCATTCAGATTTGTGTGGTCCTATGCAAACCCCCTCTCTTGACAAAATCCATTATTTTATAACATTCATAGATGATTTCAACAGAAAAACATGGGTCTATTGTTTAAAGTATAAATATGAGGCCTTTGACATATTCAAGCAATCCAAAGCCCTAGTTGAGAAACAAAGTGGACACTACATAAAGGTCCTAAGGACTGATAAAGAAGGAGAATACATATCAAATGAATTTTTAAATTTTTGCAAAGAACATGGAATCAAGAAGCAATTTACAACAAGGTATACACCACAACATAATGGTGTGGTAGAAAGAAAAAATAGAACCATTCAGGAAATGGCCAGGAGCATGTTAAAGGCTAAAGGATTGTCAAATGAATTCTATGGTGAAGTTGTAGCAGCTGCAATTTATTTGTTGAATAGATGTCCCACAAAAAGTGTGAGTAACATGATTCCACAATAGGCATGGAGCAAGAAAAATCTCAGTGTTGAACACTTGAGAGTTTATGGTTGTGTGGATTTTTCACATATACCCAAAGAAACAAGACAAAATTGGGATGATAAAGGAGAAAAATATGTTTTTATCGGATATAGTGAATAGTCAAAGGTATACAAATTATAGAATCCCAAAACAAAGGACTTAACAATCAGGAGAGATGTGATATTTCTTGTAGATGAAGCATGTAATGATCAACAAGGAACAACACAATATGTTGGGGCAAAAATGCCTCCTATGGACTTATCAAATGGAACACAAGGTATCACCCAGGTGACACCGCCATCGAAAATTTCCCAAGTTGCTCCCCACAGAACTCCTCAAACAGGAACTCCTAACACAAAAGGAACAACAAAACCATCATCTTCAAGGTATCATGGCGACGATAGCTCAAGAAAAACAAGAAGCTTGAAGGAGATATATGAGACATCCACGTATGAGGATGATGATAATAAATTGGTGATTTTTTCTTTCTTCTCTTAATTTGATCCTATTTATTTTGAATATGTCGTAAAAGAAAGAAAATGGTGTGATGCCATGGATGAAGAAATGAAAGCAATTGAGAAAAATGAGACATGTGAGCTAGTAAACCTTCTAACATGAAAATAAGCTATTGGTGTCAAGAGGGTTTATAAAAAAAAAGAATTTGTAGAAGGAAGAATTGAAAAACACAAAGCATGGATCGTGGTCAAAGAGTATAAACAACAACATGAAAGAGATTATAATGAAACCTTCTGTCTTGTAACAAGGATGGAAACAATACTAGTTGTCTTGGAAATATCAGCTCAACACAATTGGAAAGTCCATCAGATGGATGCAAAATCAACATTTCTCAATGGAGTGTTAAAAAGGAAGAAGTATATGTTCAACAACCCCCCTGTTTTGAAATTCCCAGACTTGAGAAGAAATTGTATATGTTAAAGAAAGCATGGTATGGGATCAAGAAAACACACATAGCCGCATTGACTCATACTTGTTGAACAATGGTTTTAGTAAATGAATCATTGAGCCAAAAAATTACATAAAAATCAACCATGAATGTGAAATTCTAATTTTTTGCTTATATGTAAATGATCTGATTTTTACAGGAATATCAATTTTTCCATAGAAGAATTCAGAACAACAATGAAGAAAGAATTTGAAATGAGAGATATGGGCTTATTGAGATACTTTCTTGGTATCTCATATGTCAAACGAAGTATGCATGGGATATCTTGAAGAGATTTAGAATGTTGAATAGCAATCCAGTACCAACACCAACAACAACAGATTTAAAGCTAAGCAAAAATGATTGCATTAGCTATATGGATCAAACATTTTATAAAAAAGGAGTTAGAATAAAAAAAAATTAACAATAATTTGAATCCAATAAGAGAATTCACAAAACGATGTGAAAATTAAGAAAAATGTTTTATTTGATTGAGACAATTTTGAAACTAAAGAAAAAAAACTTTGAAATTACAGTCAAGCACATCTTAACTTTAACTTTAACCAAAGTAAAAATAAATTCAAGAATTGGAGGTAAAAAGTCTCACCCTCATACATCACGCGTGCTTTTGTGATTTTGAATTGCTACACATATATGTGGTGCAAAGAAAGCTCAAATTGGAGACTTGCACCTCTGCAAGAAAGTTCTTAGCAAGTTCAAAATCACGCTCGCTCCATAGTTTGAATACTTAAATCCCTGAATTGCATCTTTTTAGAAAGCAGGCTATGGCACACTCCATTGCAATTCCTATTACACATCACCCACATTGTATGTCGAGTTAATATGATTATATTTTTCCCACTCCTCGACATGCACATAAGAAAGTTTTTTAAACCTTTTAAATGTCAAAAGATTTTTAAAAGATTATAGTTAAAAAGAACATACCCGTTCCCTCTTTGTCATGGTTCTTAAAATTAACTAAATGTCAGGTACATTAAAAAAAACTTAAACACACTTGGTAGAGCTGTGAAATGTAAAAAAATAGTAAAAAAATAATAGTGAAAAAGTAAATGTTAAGAGTTAAGTAATTTCGTTTAGATTTTCATTTGTAAAATTATGATCTTTGATAATTGATAGACCAGTTATTTCTTAATTTTATTTTTATTAAATAAAAATGAAAAACTAAACAAATTAAGTAATGATAAATTTAACATTCATAAATGCAAAGAAGTTAATATTTATAATCAAATTATTGATTCAAATATCATTAATTTAATAACTAATATGCAAACATCTTTAATTCCTACCAGTAAAATTAGGGTAGTGTTTTTCATCACAAAAGTGATTATATCTGAAAATTGAATAAAATACAATATTCTTTTTGAAAAATGTATAACATTGTTGAGCACAGGAAGATTTGTTCTTATGGATGCGTGTACAGTACTCAATAGGAAAGGAAGCCTATTGAATGTTGGAAAGGTTTTATTGCTTTGAATTTTCTTTTGGGGTTTTCATGTTACAGTTTTTCTATAAGAGGTTAGGAAAGTATTAAGGATATTGAGACTTGGAAGTGCCCTGAACTAGCGCAGGGGCTATCCAAATGAAATAGAAAGCGAATATATCTCAATTTTATTTTATAATCTAACAAATATATAAAATTTTTACTTTGCTCATAGTCATTTTCTTATGAGATGGTTTTTTTTAATTGTTCACGCAGATGTATCGATTCTCCGATATATAAATTCAATGTATACTAAATCAAATGAATCAAACGTACACAATATTTTCAAAACTTCTGGGACTTTTGGTTACGATAAGGGATTGAAATAGTTTGTAGGATATTTGGATGCAACAGGATATCCAAATAGTTTCTGATACATGTATCTATGTTAAAGTAATTCAATGAGCATCCTTGTTTTGCATCCGCACATAAAAGTGTTTTGCGTATAATAGATTCTTCTTAGAAATCTATTTCATCTCATCTAATATAAAATTAATATACACACACAAATATATTTACGCAATAGGCAATTAATATATACACACAAATATATTTACACAATAGGCGTATACCTATAGGAAATAGCAAGGTTAAACAACATTTTAATAAAAAAATTGACAATGTATGTGTGAGATTTAAGGAAAAAGGAATATCCTTTGTCATGTATATCAAATCAAAGGTTACTATTGAATTGGATAAACCTTGCTCATGTCATATTCTCTTTGTTAGTCATTTTGATTAGAAAATATTAGTATGAATAGAGTGTCTGATTTCCATGATTGTCACGTTTGATTGCTCTGAATGTATTTGTGATGGTGAAGTGGTAATGATGTTTTGTGTTGAAGATAAGATTGATGCTCATTCTACCTTGTAGTCATCAAATCAAATAAATTCCCTGCAACTTGTTTTGGCTTTCACCCACGACAATTGTTGATCCTCTTAAATAGATTTTATTTAGTCATGAGATTTTTGTTGCATGTGATTGTAGTGGGTAGGAAATTTTTCCGCTCAGTTTTATATAAGCATTAGAAGTATGTTCATTTTATATAGAGAGAGGAGAATATAAATAGAAAGAATCTTTGAACAAAGGAACAATAGCAAGTGCAACAACACTGATTGTAATTGGACATTGTTGGCAATATAAATCTGGTTTTTCTTTCTACATATACAACAGATTTGAGTACTCTATTTTTACTCTGTTTATTGCACAAACTATGTAATTTCTCTCACATATCGGTATCAGAGCAGGTTATAGGAGGTGTTTTTTTATATTGTGGTTTTTTAAAATGTCTAGAAGAAACAACATGTGGCAAAAAGTACCACAATTTGATGAAAAAATTATGATGTTTGGTGCATCAAGATGAAGACCATTTTCTTATCTCAAGAGTTGTGGGATCTAGTTGAAAATGGATTCCATGAGCCTGCATACCAAGTTGCATTCAATGCACTCACTCAAGTTGAGAGGAAAACACTGAAGGAGAGCAAGAAGAAGGATGCCAAGCCTCTTTACTTTATACATACAACTATGGGAGACTCCATTTTTCCAAGGATAGAAGCAACTACAAAATCCAAGAAAGCATGGGAGACTTTGCAAAATGCATACCAAGGCAACAACAAGTTAAATCTTGTCAAGTTAAAATTGTTAAGAAGAGATATTGAGAATTTGCAAATGAAGAAGTTTGAGTCAGTAAATGATTTCTTTACTCGTACTATGAGCTTGGTTAATCAAACTAGAACTAATGGAGACACCCTTGAGGATCAAATAATCATAGAAAACATCTTAAGAAGTCTTCCTCCTTGATTTGATCACCTTGTTGTAGCAATAGAAGGGTCAAAGGACCTAACACAAATGTGCCTTGATGAGCTTATGGGTTCCTTGAAAATCCATGAACAAAGGATGAATAGACCATCTATCGTCTCTTATGAGTAAGATTTTAGATCACAAGTTTCAGTTAGAGGAAGAGCCATATCATCTAGCAATAGAGGTGTTCCTAGAGGCAGTGAAAGTCAAAGCTTCAACAATAGCCATGAAAGAGAAAAAATAAATTATTCAGTAAGATGTGGAAGAGAAAGGAGCAACAACAATTTATGTGGAATACTTTCACAAAGTTGTGTCAAATCAAATGCCTAGTGTCATTACTATAAAAAGATTGGACATTATGCATTTGATATGTATCAACAAAAAATTTCATTAAGAGGGAAGAACCTGAAAGTGAAAAGAAAAAAAATTTGTTCATCATTTCCAATGTAGCATAAGAAAGTAATAAGGATGTTTGGTACTTAGATAGTGGTTGTAGCAACCACATGAGTGGAAACAAATAAATGTTTTCTAGTATTGATGAATCTATGAAATATGAGGTGAGAATGAAAAATAAGAAAAAAGTGTCAGTCATGGGTAAAGGATGCATCTCCATTTTCTCCAATAAATGTGAAATTAAACAAATCCAAGATGTATACTATGTCCCCCATTTAAAACACAATCTCATTAGTGTTGGATAGTTAATTCAAAAGGGATATAAGGTTATGCTTGAGAATGGAGAATGCATTTTTTTTTATAGAAATGATAGTGATAATCAAATTACAACAGTTAAGATGACAAAGACATGAATGATTCCTTTAACCATGAGGAATGAATTTTCAGTTGCATTCAAAGTTGATACAATATACCAATCTAGGTTGTGGCATCTAAGATATGGTCACTTGAGCTACAATTGATTGAATTTGTTGTATAAGAAACAAATGGTAAGAGGAATACCTTTGATTGAACAACCTACTAAAATATGTGAGGGATGCATTTTGGTAAAACAACATAGAAACGTTTTTTCCCTCTCGTAAATCATGGAGAGAAAGAGCTCCACTTGATTTGATTCATTCAGATTTGTGTGGTCCTATGCAAACCCCCTCTCTTAACAAAATTCAGTCTTTTATAACATTCATAGATGATTTCAACAGAAAAACATGGGTCTATTTTTTAAAGTGTAAATATGAGGCCTTTGAGATATTCAAGAAATTCAAAGCCCTAGTTGAGAAACAAAGTGGAAACTACATAAAGGTCCTAAGGACAGGTAAAGGAGAAGAATACATATCAAATTAATTTCTAAATTTTTGCAAAGAACATGGAATCAAGAAGCAATTTACAGCAAGGTATGCACTACAACAGAATGGTGTGGAAGAAAGAAAAAATAGAACTATTTAGGAAACGGCTAAGAGCATGCTAAAGGATAAAGGATTGTCAAATGAATTATGGTGTGAATAAGTAGCAACTGCAATTTATTTGTTTAATAGATGTCCCACAAAAAGTGTTTGTAACATGATTCCGCAAGAGCCATGGAGCAAGAAAAATCGCAATGTTGAACACTTGAGAGTGTTTAGTTGTGTGGAATTTTCACATATACCCAAAGAAAGAAGACAAAAATGAGATGACAAAGGAGAAAAATGTGTTTTTATCAAATATAGTGAACAATCAAAGGCAGAAAAATTATACTATCCCAAAAAAAGGACTTAACAATCATGAGAGATGTGACGTTTCTTGAAGATGAAGCATGGAATGATCGGCAAGGAAAAACACAAGAAGTTGGGGCAACAATACCTCCTATGGACTTATCAAATGGAACACAAGGTATCACCAAGTGACACCTCCATAGACAATTTCCAAAGTTTCCCCCAGGCAACTTCTCCAACAGGAACTCCTAACACAAAATGAAGAACAAATCCATCATATTCAAGGTATCATGGCGATGATAGCTCAAGACAAACAAGAAGCTTGAAGGAGATATATGAGGCATCTAGGTATGAAGATGATGATAATGAATTAGTGAATTTTTCTTTATTTTCTTAATTTGATTCTATCTATTTTGAAGATGCAGTAAAAGAAAGAAAATGTTGTGATGTCATGCATGAAGAAATGAAAGGAATTGAGAAAAATGAGACATGGGAGCTAGTAAACCTTCCAATAGGAAAAGAGGCTATTGGTGTCAAGTGGGTTTGTAAAAAAATAATGATGTAGAAGGAAGAATTGAAAAACACAAAGCACAGATTGTAGTCAAATAGTATAAAAAACAACATGGAAGAGATTATAATGAAACCTTTGCTCTTGTAGCAAGCATGAAAACAATACAAGTTGTCTTGGCAATAGCAGCTAGAAATTCCAATAGATGGATGTAAAATCAATATTTCTCAATGGAGTGTTAAAGGAAGAAGTATATGTTGAACAACCCACCAATTTTGAAACTCTTGGACTTGAGAAGAAAGTGTATATGTTGAAGAAAGCATTGTATGGGATCAAGCAAGCACCCATGTCTTGGTATAGCCACATTGACTCATACTTGTTGAGCAATGGTTTTAGTAAAAGAATTAGTGAGCCAACACTTTACATCAAAATCAACAATCAAAGTGAAATTATAATTATTTTCTTATATGTAGATGATCTGATTTTTAAAGGAAATATCAATTTGTACATAAAAAAGTTCAAAACATGAAAAAAAGAATTGAAATGATAGATATGAGATTATTGAGATACTTTCTTGGCACTGAGGTTAATAAACAAATGAATGTCTCTCATATGAATGCATGCATATAGTGACAGTGATCATCTGTTATACATGATTTTACATTTATTTTGTATCTGTTTCACGTGCTTTTACATTAATTATGTTTTGGTTTTTTTACAACCTTTTGAACATATACCTTCTATACAAGACAGAGACGTCACATTATTCCGTAATCCAGATGTGTGGCATTACCACATGCTTTTACATTCATTTTGTTTGGGTTTACATTATTCGGTAATGGGGATTTGTGGCCTTATCTTATTATTGATATGACGAGGAAACTCATTTTAAATATAAATATAAATTTTATCATGTATGCTTTTACATTCATTATGTTTGGGTTTAAGGAGGCCTCACATTATTCGGTAATGCAAATCTATGGCATTAGCTTATTATTGATACCACGACGAAATTGATTTTAAATATAAATATAAATTTTATTATGTTTGTTTTATTTTTTTAAATTTAGATCTAGATTTTGCTTTGGATTTTCATTTACTAATATTATTAAGTCAATTTACTCTGCCCATATTAACCTTATTTTTATATAAATTATAATCTTTTTGACGCTAAGCCATTCACATCTTTAACTTGACTCTTTAAATTTTAATTTGTTAGTATGTTTTAAAAGTATATTTAAATATATATTATTTATTTAAATATATATTATTTAAATAAAAATATTGTATGAAAGATGCCCAAAAACTGGGGGAGATGAGTCTCCTTGATCTTCATCTTTTTTTTTTTGCATCATTTTGATGTTCAGGTGGGACAACAACAAAAATATTAGCTCCATCCAATATGGCGTGTTTAGCATGGTGTAATCATTCTAAACTCAGACCTTGAGTTAGAGGGTTTGATCTGTTGGGAGGATTTGGAAGTGGTCCTTTAAAAGGTGGTCAATAATTTCATTTAATTGAAGATCCTTCCTCTGCAAATATTTTCAAATCTATAACTTGAGTACATAACTTTTGAAAATATTTTTGTAAGCTCTCCAAATATAAGGGTTCTTTTTATTTCTTATTTGAAGGAGGTCGAGTGAGAATTTCTATCTTCTTATTAGAGGAAGAAGTCGGTTCAACTTCTGGGTTTGCGTTATCTTTTAAGCTAAGAATGTCCTTTTCAATGAGTATTTCCTCTTCAAAATCGTATAGTAGTGTTTTTTTCTTAGACCTTTTAACCCACATAGTTGTATTATGATGTAGGGATTTAGCATAGTAAGCAATAACCAAGTTTTCAGCAAGCATGTAATTTGCAGGGATCTTATTTTTAAGTGTAATGAATCTATGATTAAATTCATTGACCTCTTATATGGGATTCATCTTCATGTTGCATAATTCCATAAATAGAATTTATGGAGATTTGTCATCCCCAAACTTTTATAAGAAAAAGGATTCAAATTTATCCTAGGAAACAATAGTTTGGAGTTGTTGTTAAAAATACCATGTGGAGGAATTTCCTTCAAAGATATAGGGAAACATCCTACAAATGACATCTTCATGTTCAATATTTCTCAGCCTGATAGCCAACATGATTTTTTTTATATGATCCTCGACTGATTTCTTAGAATCGGGATAAAACTTGGGTAACAATTTTTCAAGATGTTTGGGTAAAGGATCTTGGGGTCTTGGTACTTCCACAACATCTTGGTCAAGCCAACATCTAGCAAGATTATTTTGATTAGCCATCAAATATGGATTCTATGAAATGTTAGATGTTTGAGAAGATTCAGATGATGAACTATCCTCATTGGAGGAATCTCCTCCTGAAGGAGGTGGAGAAGGATTGGATGGTGAATGAGGAAGTACACATCCCCAAGAACCTATGATTAGTGCTTCATATGGATCAATGATGACATCGGGAAATGTGTAATTAGGTGTACGAGTTGCAATATTATCTTCTTATTGATTGGAAAAATCAAGGGGTTGATGTAATTGTTAACCAAACTTTCTAAGTCTGGCCAATGCACCCTGGGTTCTTATTATTGACTGAAGAAAATTATAGATAATTTATTGTACATCAATTCCTTGTAGAATCAGTGTCACAGGTTCAACAAAAATGTCAGGTTTGGTGTAACATCCCTTTTCGTTACGACTACAAGCAAAGAAGAAGTGAAAAGGATTTTTTTTTTTTTTTTTTAAAGGAG
>JASDQU011310029.1:0-25268 GCA_032191745.1 Picea mariana
GTTGTTGCACTTTCAACAATAGAGGCAGAGTATGTTGCTGCTACAGAGGCTAGTAAAGAGATGATTTGGTTACAAAGGTTTATGGAGGAATTGGAAAAGAAGCAGGAGAACATCAAGTTGTACTGTGACAGTCAGAGTGCCATTCACCTTGCAAATAAATCAGCCTTCCATTTGAAGACTAAGCATATATAGTTGAGGTACCACTTCATACGATCCACATTGGAAGATGGACAATTGAAGCTGGAAAAGATACACACTAGCCAGAATCCTGCAGACATGTTAACAAAGGGAGTAACCAGGGAGAAACTGAGTTCTCACTCAATTTTAGTTGGTCTTTAAGAATGAAGATGAAAATGAGAAATTTTCCAGGTCCAAGAAGGTTCAGAGTCCAACATATACAGTAGCGGTGGAGTTGTTGAGATCAGTCTCCAAGTGGGAGATTATTGGTTCTGGAGCCTGATTATCTTCCTAATTTATAGGTATTTTACTTTCAGCTGTGTTTATACCCCATGAAGTATTTACACGCCAGAAGTATGTACACTCTTCAACGTGGGGGAGTGTAGAGGAGGGTAACCCCTCTGTAGGGTTCGGGGGGCCTATTCCCCCCGGCTAGGGGGTCTGGGGGCAAGCGGGCCCCTAGCGGGGGTTTGGGGGCAGCGTCCCTCGATGGCGGTTCGGGGGCAAAGCCCCTGAAGCAAAAATTGCCTTGTAAAACTATATTGTAATTTCATTGTAAATCTAGACCATTCATTATAAGGTCGCAGATCTAACGATAGAGATTATGTTAGGGTTTTTTGCCCTAGAAGGAAACCCTCTTTTATGATGGAAATGTTTCACGGCTATGGATTGTGGTGAATATTGTATTCTGAGAGAGGAGACTGTGAGAGAAAGAAGAGGAAGTTACAACAGGTTTTGTTGTAGGTTGTATTCCTTCATTTGCTGGATAATAATAAAGGAAGGACCTGGCAATTTCTCTGGTGGACGTAGCCCACACTGGGTGAACCACATAAATTTGTGTCTCTCCTGTATTGTGTGTCTTCTATGTTTTGTTTCTACATTTGTTTTATTTTATTGCTCCACGGTCCTGTTTTTCTAACAATAATCATATCCAAAGATCTTAGTCGCCCATTTTTGTTTCTCTTGGTAGGAAGGGGGTTGTTCCATAAAATAATTGAGGCTCTAATGATCTATCTTAATTTGGAAGTGCTTCCCCAATAAATAGGGGTTCCAAATATCCACTTCATGCAGAATATGCAACATTTCCTTTGCGTAGATTTATTTTCCAATATGTCGTTCTTATAGTTGTTTGATGTTAAAGGCCAAAGAATGACCATCTTGCATAAAGAATTCTCCAATTCCTCTCCCAGAAAAATCACATTCCAAGACAAAGGTCTTTGTGAAATCAGGAAAGGCCAGGACTGGAGTGGTGTACACGGTTTCCTTCAAGTTTGAAAGGGTTTCAATCAACTACAAGAGTCCAAGCGAAATAATTATTTTTAAGGAGAGCAGTGAGAGGTGCCACAATTTTTCCATAATTCTTAACAAACTTGAGATAATAGCCTGTTAAACCCATAAATCCATGCAATATTTTGAGAGTCTTTGGGTGAGGATAATCCTGCATAGCTTCAATATTTTTAAGATCCACTCTGACACCTGCCTTACCAACAATATGACCCAAGGACTCAAATTTTGAGGCTCCAAAAGAACATTTAGATTGTTTGAGGAAAATTCTATGCTGAGAGAGTAGATGTAGAACTAGATCCACATGAGAAATATGGGTTGTCTAGTCTTTACTATAGATGAGGATATCATCAAATAAAACTAATAAAAAATAATAGAGAAAAGGATGAAAGACATGATTCATGAGTCTTTGCAGAGTGGAGGGAGAATTACACAAGCCAAATGGCATGAACAAAAACTCATAGTGGCCCTCATGAGTTCAAAATGTAGTATTAGTAATGTCTTCCTCATTTGACATATGTATATGGTGGTAGCCAGAATGAAGATAAAGTTTAGTAAAGAACTGGGCACCACTCAATTCATCCTAGAGTTCATCAATGACAGGAATGTGAAATTTTTCTTTGCTGGTGAGTTTTTTGAGGGTGTGGAAGGAAGGACACATGCGCCAAGATTCTTATTTATTAAGGACCATGACCACAAGAGAAGAGTGGGGAATCGTACGAGGATGAATAACACCTGCAGTGAGAAATTCTTGAACAATTTTCCCAATTTCAGTTTTATGGGAAAAGGGAAGATGATAGGGACGAATATTGGGAGGGAGGATATCAGGGACAAGGGTAATGGAATGATCATGAAAACCACGGGAAGGAGGAAGTCCCTTAGAGTGGAAAAAACAACTTGATGTTTGGAGAGGATGGATTGCAGGTCCTGCGGCATAGAGGGTGTCTCAGTGGCTTGAATTGCATGGAGTTGTGCAATAATGCCAGAATGACCTTTTTTTAGGATCTTTTCCATGTGATAGGAACTAATGATCTCTAGGGAACTGATGGTGATGCCTTGGAACTTATATTGTTGGCCTCCTGGTTGAATTGCATGGTTAATTACTTAAAATACATGAGAATGAGACCCAGATTCCTTAGCAATTTTTCACCCAACACAATGTTAGAACCACCTATGTCGATAAAAAACATATGAGAATCCATGTGGTACTAGACAATTCAGAGACACACATTTTCACAACACCCCCCACATTTCATGGACCTGCCATTGGAAATCATGATTTGAAAATTATTGACGGCACAGATATAGAAATTATATTCTTGGGAAATGTGGCGATGAATAAAATTATTGGTGCTTCCACTATCAACAAGGAGATGAACTTCCAATGCTTAATGTACCCAATTAGCTTGAAGGTTTGGGGAGTAGAGAACCCAATGAGAGCATTTAGGGAAATGACCAATTCGACTTTGGCACAGTCAGAGGGTGTGTTCATGTTTGTGGGTTTAGGTGACTCAGCCACAGGGGGGCCTCAACATCGTATTCTGAATCATCCTCAAAGATGGCCATAAAAATCTTATGTTCCTTACACTTGTGCCTAGGAAATTATTTGTCATCAAAATTATAACAAAGGCCTTTCAGTTCGCATTCAACCATTTCTTCCCTGGTCAATTTCTAGATCTTTAGTGGAGTAGAAGGAAGAGTGGGAGTGACTATTTTAGTGCGAGGAATAAATGAGGGTTTTCGGGTATGAGAAGAGACAACATGTTGTTCTTCCATATATTGTTTAGTATATTACACCAAACTCTAACGTCGATCCATGAGGACATGGGCATAAATCTCATCCTTGAGGCCACTAATAAAACATTCTCGGAAAAAAGCATCAGACATTCCCTCTATACAGAAATCCAATCTCTCAAAAGTGGGTACAAAGTCTTCCATTATGCCAAATTGTTTCAACTTTTTCAAATGACCTAAATGTTTGGTGTTAGTGTCAAAGCATTCATAAATCTCTGCCACAAATTGTGTCCAAGACACATGCCCTTGGCGAGCATTTTTAATCCATTGCCATGATTTCCAATGTTCTTGATATAGATGTAGAACACCATACAGTAGTTTGGCCAACTCATTTGTAATTCCATAGAAAGAGAAATAATGTTCCATTTGAGTTACCCAACCAGTGGGATCTGAGCCATCAAATTTGGTCACATCCACATGCCAAAGGTGTAGGTCACGTTGAAAGTGATGGTGCTGAAAAGTATGGGAATTTGAGGAAGTTTCACCTTCAAAGTGAAAATGTGGGTGAGAGGAGGGAAAATCTGCAGGGATATTCAGCTTGGAACAGATCATTGTAGTGAAGGATGCAAGAAGGGTAGTGAAGGATGCAAGTTGGGTAGCAATGTCCTCTTTATTGGTTTCCATTTTGGCATTGATGGGGGAATGAATTGTTTTATTGATGGTGGAAAAATTGACACCAAGCTTCCTCACTTCTTGTTGGGTCTCTATGAAATTAGAGGACAAGGTATTGAAGTGAGCTTCTAAGTCTTGGATACAGGTGTGGGCCATGATGAAGAGGGAAAATGAAAAGGGATGGGTGGGACCACAAACAAGTTGGGTTATATGTGAAGCGTATTACGACGATCAGGGAGATGAGGGGAATCCAATGGGTTAAGGCCCAAATAAGGGTGTTGGAAGGGGGTTAGGTCCAAAGGAATTTTTTTTTGCTGAAAAATGATATTTCTGACTGTGATAAGGGAGAAGAGAGAAATCCAATGGGATAGGGCTCAATTAATGATGCCAACAACATCCATAATTTGTTTTTTTTTAATACTCCTGCGGAGTTATACTCTGATCCGAAGAATATTGCAGTGTTGAAATGCCCAAATTATTAATAGGAACAAATGTGTAGTAATTTCGCAACCTGAATGCACGAGACACAATTGTGCAGAAATAGATATTTTATGTTCTGTTTTTTGTTTGTGTCACAAGGGTTAGGTATGCATCGTCCCAAGGGTTAGGGTATGGAGGGTGTCTACACACAATGGTTTTCCCTGTGCTATAGATCTCTAATATACATGCAGGGTCCAACAATAGTACTTGACCCAATATCTCAGGGCACCAACTAAGGAATCTAAACCGTTCACTTAGCCGTACTACCCGACTACCGAGGTACTAAAGATTATCTTCCCAAGTGATATTCTCGATGGCACTGTAACATTCGGGTGGCCGATCAATTTATCTATGGAGGTCTTCAGGATATCTACGTCGATATGTATACAAGTGTTGTCTGATGTGCTACCACTCGAAGGGGTACCAAAAAGGGTTACAAGGGTGGCCAAAATATGTGCGCTTAAGTACCACTTGTATTTCCTACGTGTATGACTCCCCGACCATGAGTTTATGCACACAACGACATATATTTGAAGAATCCCCGACCGCAATTTTATTGGCATAATGTTAGATCTATGTACATTTAATACGTCAGAATTCGTCTCTATCCTGAAAAAAATTAACCCACAATTTTCTCCCAAGGGAAGTGATTTGATACCACTTGTAGTATTCCAAATTTAAAATAGTATGCAGAACATAAATATTTTAGCTAGAAATGACAGAACAACAATGATATAAGGATAACAATACCATAATAATACCATAGTAACACCATAAAGAGAACCTTGATTAATGATATCAATGTTTACTTGCCTCTTCGAGGGGGAAACCTCCAATAGAGCAGAGCTCTATTACAATAATATCCAAGACAAAACTTCTCATACCCTCTACTCCTATTTATACTAACCTCCAATAGAGAAGATCTCTATTACAATAATATCCAATACAAAACTTTGCATACCCTCTACTCCTATTTATACTAAATCTTTATATCAAAAATAACAATCTAGAGGAAGATCCTTCTAGAAGCGGAAGCTTGTATTAGGTCTTCTTAAATTTGACTTATTCTTCTTTATTTATAGGCCTTATTAATATTGGCCTTTATTACATGATAATATATTATTCTACCTAGGTGAGGGGTTAGGGAGGTTAGGTCCCTAACAGTTTGATCAAGATTCTGAATTCTAACTATACTATTGATATTGTTAATCCAATCTAGATTTCTGATATTCCTGATATAGTGATAGTATAAATGCCCAAAAAATAGGTATAGGATAAGAAAAAATTTGACCATACATAAATTTAGTTTGGAGGTGTGTCACCTAGCCCTAAAGATTGCCCATTAGTCATAGGTTGGGGAATTTCATGAGGTTGATCAACACCCTCATGGAATTGAGAAGGAAGACTTGAGATGATATCTTTGAGTTGGAGTATTACTCCATCCAACAAATTCCTCATGCACCTCATCCTAGTCCTACAATATCTTCTTGACGAGTGTCTTGATGTGCTAATATATATGAACTATTTTCCAATACTTGGTATCTTGGGCTCTGTAGTTTCCTAGGTTAGGTATCCAGAGTCTCAATTCTACATTTGTTTCCTAGTCATGGATATTTCCCCTTTCTAGGAGGATGACATTCTTAACATTCTCAGTTTTATCTCTTAGATGAAGAGGGGTTTGTTCCAAGAACTCATTGGTTGAGGCACAAGATTCCTACTCCTCGTGTTGATAGGTTCTAGGCTTTAATTACATGAGCTAGAAGGGTCCTGTTGAGACCTGTAACTAGGATGATAGTCCCAACAACATGCTTATCCAAGTGCCATAGAGAAATGAAGAAAGACAAAATTAAATGATAGGGAGGTGAGAGTGGACTCTAGGTGGAAATTATGGAAGAGGGCAAGAGTAGTGAAAATACATACTGGAAAGTATGGAAGAGGGAGAGAGTAGTGAAAATACATAGGGGAGAGATAACATCCCATTTTATAAATTTTGTGAATCCACAATATCTCGGGATCCCAACAATAAACAATGATACTAATTTGACGAGTCGATCCTTCACATTCATGGACTTGTGAGTCAATTTTGGTGACTGTCCTTCTTGAATGACAAAATTTAATATAAGGAAAAGTTATATCAGTGTCGAAGTGTTGGTGGTTGAGGTGGAGGGTACACACCATAGTTGCTAATAAACTATTCATCAAAACCCATATCTTTGGCACTAAACTTACTCTCATGTGCATCTTACACCTATGTGTGATATGAGGTTGCTGGCTGGGTGATACATAGGTTGGCCATGTGGTGCATTGTCATGCATAGGGTGGCCATGCGTTGGATGGGTACTCGATAAATTGTCATTCACTCCTTGACACCCCATATCGAGGCACGGGTTCTTTTATTGTTATTAAGTAAATATAATTTAATTAGTGAATGAGGGTTTATTTTAAGGGAAGAATAATAATAACATTAATCTACTACTAATAATTATTAATATCAATATATTGATTTAATTAATTCTCACTGAGGTTAATTTCAATTGTTTTTATCTTGCATTAGGTAGGGTTTTGGGGATGGTGGAAAAGAGAGGGAGGAGGCATATGTGAGTTTATGGTTATTAACTAAATAAAATTTAATTAGTGAATGAGGGTTTTTGTTAAGGGAATAATAATCATAATAATAATCTATTATTAATAATTATTAATATCAATATATTTTAATTGTTTAGATCTTCTTATTAGGGAATGATAGAGAATAATAGAATGTGGGAGAATATGAATGTGAAGATAAACAATAAGAATATAAAAAAATAATATGGAGAGTGAGAAGATGAGGAATGTAATCTCTAAACCCTTGTTTTGTTTTGTTTTATAATTTATTATCTCATATATTAAAAAATATAGTAAAACAAATCTTATGTGATCAATATCAAGTATAAACCCTTATATAAAATTTGAAATCCCATGCACTCACATTCCAAATCTCAATCTAAAATTAAATTTGCAAATTTAAAGAAATGGGGAAAACAAGAAGCAATATTACATTTTCCATGTTTGGAATCCAATAGATCTGATGACGAGACCTCAAATCTCCCTTGGATTATCCTATTGAATTCCCCCAAAACCTCAAACCTCTCGTAGCTCCAAAAATCTCTACCGCTTATGATCAAAACAAAATCATATGAAGTCAGCTCAAGTTTTCACTTATTTCAAAATGCATAAACAATGCAATGCAAAAGTTAGTCTTTCCATCCCTATTATTTTCATATGTATAGGTATTTTGCATCATTTTTGTTTTCCTATCACACTAATGTGATGAAAAATTTGACAAAAAAGTGCAATGCAAACTTGATGCATACAAAATAAAATCTGTCTTGAAGAGCCTTGACAAGGTTTTGTGAGGAAAATCTTAAGGTGTAAGATTATTAGAATTTATTTATGA
Source organism: Picea mariana (assembly GCA_032191745.1). Lineage (NCBI taxonomy): Eukaryota > Viridiplantae > Streptophyta > Pinopsida > Pinales > Pinaceae > Picea > Picea mariana. Next base: position 7,784 of record JASDQU011310029.1, read on the forward strand.
TTCAAATCATAAATCATGAGACTCTCTTAAGTCCTAAAATCTTTGTGGGATCTATTTTGAGGGACTAGCACAACTAGATTTAAAGTTTAATAAGGGTGCCACTAAGCGATATAGAATAAGAGAAAGATAATTTACTATAATTATACCTTTAACCCTAAGTTATAAGATCAAAAATATCTTTCTTTTATGACTAGTTTAAGGAATAAAATGTTCATTGCTAAAATAGGAACTAAATGTCATGCTTCATAGTCAAATTGTGTGTTGGACAATACATAAAACGCCATGCGAAGAATGAATTTTTTGTGGTTGAGATTCATAGAATTTATTCATGATTCAAATCCGAAATCATGGGACTCTCTTAAAAGTCCTACAAGCTTCGTGGGACCCATTTTGAAGCACTAGCACAACTAGATTTAAATATAAAGTAGGGTGCCATGGAGTGATATAGAATAAGATAAAGTTAATGTACTATAAAGAGACCTTTAACCCTAAGTTATAATATTAAATCTATATTTCTTCTATTTCTAGTTTAAGGAATAAAATGAACATTCCTAAAATAGGAACTAAATGTAATGCTTCATAGTCATATATCTTGTTGGAAAAGACATAAAACACAACCTGAAAAAAGAATTTTCAATATTCAAAATACCAAGAAATTAGAGGATAGAAAATTTTTGTTTTAGAAAAATGTGATGTGCACATTAATACTAAATTATACAATATTTGCCACCTTAAGGATGTTCATAACTTGTTCACTCATCAAAAACAAAAACAAAGAGAGTTAGAAAACTTTGTATGAAAACTTTTCAACCATAAAAAATTTCTTAAAACAAATCAATTAATCATCACATCTTTTTAAAGTTTGATAGATCAAAATTGGTCTTAGTTGATTATGATTATCATCATATTATTGTTATTTCAATATCAATTAAAAAGAAATTAACATAATAATGGGAATGAATAAAGATAGTATAGATCCATCTTAACCTCACATATATCATACTATTGTTATTTTGATATCAATACAAAATAAAAATAAAAATGTAACATAATAACGAGAATGAAAAAATTTAGTATAGATCCATCTTGACCTCACATATATCAAGCTCCAATATGGATCCAATATGTGAGTACAAATTTTCATGAAATAAAATATATGCATAATTTGGCATGATAATTGAGAATACCCACACATAACATGAATATATGTAAAGGTGCTCTCATCATGAATGACAATGGAGGGAAATTTATCCGCAACTACCATAATAGTTATGGAAGAAAGACTCATAGTGGTTATACTTAATAGAAACTAGCTATCACACCATGATCAACACCATTCTATCTAATGATATAATATATTAATATGCATTAATTTTGATGGGTATAGAGTAGGACATTCAACTAAGCTCGGCAGGACTCATATTCCTTCATCATATAAGCACCTAGAGTTAGGGTTTTGGGAGTTTTAGGGTTTTTTCCTCTTAATAATTTTTAAATTTATGATATAATATATGTTCAATGTCTTTTTAGGGGGATTTAGTGAATGATTCTATCTAGTACTTCTATTCCAAGAGATAAGATACCACCATTCTAACTGTTTTTAGATTGTTATGTATGTTTCAGTGTGCTTGTCACTGCTTGATTCATTGATATAATGTATATTTCACTATAATTCTCTACTTTGAATATCATTCTTACATTATCTCTACATTATTTTGTTCTTCATTTAAATCTCAATCCAATCTGGATCAATTAATTTGGAAGAAAATTATTTTACTATAAAATAATGGGTGTGTTTATTGGTTTTTTTTTCCAACAGACATGTACGTTTCTATTGATCACAGTAAAGAGAAACGGTAAAAAATCCAATTATCTATTGGCCCACCACTAGAGAAACCAGTGGTATAAGTCATTTGTCCATACAATTTGATCCAGTTTATGAATTCTAATTATACTAGTGATATTGTTAATCTAATCTAGATTTATAATAGTCTTGATATGGTGATATTATAAATGCCCAAAAAACAAGTATAGGGTAAGAAAAAATTCAAACATACATAAATTTAGTTTAGAGGAAACTATAAATTCCCAAGAAACAAGTATGGGGTAAGAAAAAATTCGAACATACATAAATTTAGTTTAGAGGGGTGTCCCCTGGCCCTAATGATTGCACATTAGTCATAGGCTAGGGAATTCCATGAGGTTGATCAACATCCTCATGGACTTGAGGAGGAATGATTGATATGATATCTTTGAGTTGGATTATTACTCCATCTAGTTATAGAATAAATTCCTCATGCACCTCATCCCATTCCTACAATATCTTCTGTATGAGTGCCTTGATGTGCTAGTATAGATCAATTGTTTTCCAATACTTGGTATCTGATTCTCTGGAGTTTTTGCGTTTATACTTGGTATCTGGTGCTCTTGAGTTTCTGGGTTTGGCATCTAGAGTCTCAATTCTACATCTATTTCCAAATTATGGATATTTCCCCTTTCGATTTCTTGGAGGATGGAATTATTAAAATTCTCAATTTCATCTCGTAGATGAGGAGAGATTTGTTCCCATAACTCATTGTTTGAGGCAAGAGATTCCTATTGCACCCTGGTGTCATTGGATGAGGAAGGATATTCCTACTACACCCTGGTGTTGATAGGTTATAGGCTTCAATTACATGAGCTAGAGGGGTCATGTTGAATCCTGTGACTAGGATGATAGTCCCAACGACACCCATATTCATGTACCATAGAGAAATGAAGTAGGACAGAGAAAAATGATAGGGAGGTGAGATTCAAATGTAGGTGGAAAGTATGGAAGAGGGAGAGAGTAGTGAAAAGACATAGGGGAGTAGTGAAAAGACATATGGGCAGGGAAAGAAAAAGAACAGATAGAAAAGGGACTAAATTAACCAACCTTCAGGTGGAGTTATGTATTATGTTGTTGTTATTATTATTATTATGTTGTTGTTGTTGTTATGTTGTTATCATTATTATTCTGTTGTTGTTTATTCCTAGTTTATTTCTGTTTTTGAGTCCTAAAAGAGGTTGAGGCCTTACATATGGTATTAGATCCCAGTTTCAAAATTGAAACCTAGGGCTTACCCACTTACAACCCTATAAAACATAACCCTAAATCAAATTGGGTTGTTACAGTTTGACAATAATGTCACATCCTTTCCCAAACTCAACAATGACCACCATCGGTTGGAGGCTCGTCTTGAATTCATCCATGGGTTTGTTGTAGAATGAAGTATCAATGAAGGGAAGATCATTTAACTAAAAAACAAAAGATTCGCATTCATAATTGAACAAAAAAGACATGCTTTTAGATTGGCACTCACTATATGTTCTTAGCCATTTTCCTTGTGTTATGCTTCTCATGAACATTTCTGGAAGTGTCTCATTATGGTTTAATGTCAAATATTGTGTCCACTCCAGGAGAAAAAAGGTTTTATCTTAATCAACAGTGTTAGATATTAATGATTTCACCACTTAAATAAATGGCGGATCGGTGGTCGTCTTGACCCTTCAAGACTCGAGGATTTAGCACCGATTTACTAATTGTTCAAGTCGTGGCCACCTTAACCTTTGAAGGCAACGAGATACCATCACTGCATTGATTAAATCTTTTAGAAGATCGAAGGGAAAATTTTTGAATTTTTATGTTAGTGTTTATATAACAAAAACGAATTATAATCTGATGGATCTTGAAAAAACTTTGAATCAAATTTGCTATTGTGCATTCAGATGTATTCTCTCCTTTTATATTTTGGTTTTTATTGAGTTTGTAAACTCATTTCATTCCTTGATCGAATTCGTTATATTGCTTTGAATTTGAGTAAACGCAGTAATTATTTGGTTTTACCGATTGCGAACCCGGTCCCACATTTATTTGGAGTTCTTTAGTCTCAAAACCCTAAACGCGAAGTGGTGGGCCCAAATCTTATTAACATTTTTCGCAATTCAACAATTATAGTTTTGTTTTGTTTCTGCGTTGGGTATTTGTAAATGTCGAACCCCAAATTCCAATAAGTCTTATTTCGCATTCGAGACTTGCTTGTTAAATGTGCATGGAGTTCTTTTGTTTTACCTAACATTGAAACCCAAAGTGTTGGGCCCACATCTTGTTTGCATTTCACGATTCAACAATCAACATTGTGTTTTGTTTTTGTGTTCGGTGCTTGTAATTGCTGAAACCCGATCCTTGATCAATGTCTATTTTCCACATTTCGTATTAGAGCCTGCGGTCCATCCTGCTATTTGTTCAGGTCATTGCAGATTGTTCCTGTTGGTACCCAATTTTACCTTCTTGATTTCTTGCGTGAATTTTTATTTAATTTCTTTCAAATTTTATATAAATGGTTGCGTCTAGTAGTAGTTCTTCTCAGGTTCAGGTTCCTGTCCTAAGCGATAAGTCATATGACTCTTGGTATATTTGAATGAGGAGGATTTTATGTTCTCAGGATTTATGGACCTATGTTATTGATGGTTATGTTGAGCTAGCTGATGTAGTAGTAGAATTCACTCTCTCTAATGATGACCATGTTTTGCTGAAGAAAAACAGGAAAAAGGATAACAAGGCTCTTGGATTAATCCACCAAGGATTAAATGAATCCATTTTTACGAAGATTTCTATTGTTGCATTTTTGAAGATGGCTTGGGACATCCTTGAAACTTGTTATCAAGAAGTGTCCAAGGTGAAGACAGACAAGTTGCAGAACTTGAGAAGCAAATTCGAAAATCTGAAGATGAAGGATAATGAAAGTGTTGATACTTTCATGACTCAAGTCATGAGTGTTGTGAACCAGCTCAGGAAGTATGGAGATGATGTTTAAAATAAGAGAGTTATTGAAAAAGTCCTAAGAAGTTTACCCAAGAAGTTTGAACCCGTAGTTGTACCCATAGAGGAATTTAAAGATTTAAGTTAAATGCAAATTGATGAATTGACCTGTTCTTGTTGCTCATGAATTTAGGATATGTAGATATGAAGAAGGATCAATGGAGCATGCTTTCAGATCCCAACTGCATGTTACCAGAGGTAGAGGTAGAGGAAGGATTTATAATCATTGAAGAGGAGGTTGATTTTCTGGTGGAAGGGACAACATAACTGAATCAGTGTCTGAGGATAAGTCCCTACAAAATCTTCCTAATTTAAGAGGGAGCAACAACAAACCCTGGGAAAAATAAAATGAGAAGTATGACAAATCAAGTTCAATGTTATTATTGTAAGAAGTTTGGGCATTTTGCTAATAAATGTTGGACGAAGCAGGCAGATGCTGGAAAAAAGTCTGCATATATCACAAATGAGTCTGAGTATGATCAAAATCCTGTGTTCTTGACTTGTAATGTCACTCAGGAAAGTGCTAATGATATTTGGTTTTTGGATAGTGGTTGCAGTAACCATATGAATGATAATAAGGATTTATTTTCTTCTATTGATATGAATATTCAATCTGAAGTAAAACTGGGAAATGATTGTAAGGTTATAGTTAATGGTAAAGGTGTAGTTCCAGTTTACACTGAGAATAATCAGAGAATAAATATTGATGATGTTTATTATGTGCCTGGATTAAAATGAAATATTATTAGTGTTGGACAGTTGTTGGAGAAAAAATATAGAGTGTCCTTCAAGAACAAGGTATGTACAACCTATGATAAATTACCCAGCAAACAGTTGATTGCAAGAGTAGAGATGATCAACAATAGAATGTTTCCACCTATTATGAAGAATGATTTGAGTGGTTCTTTGAATTCTTATAAAGCTAGAAGTTTAGACGAATCTTGGTTATGGCATTTGAGATATGGTCATTTACATTTTGGTGGTTTAGATCTGTTACAGAAGAAGCAGATGGTAAAGGGGTTGCCCTGTATTTAGCAACCTGCAAGCTTTTGTGAGAGTTGTATACTTGGGAAGCATCACATAGAGAAATTCGTTTCAAGTGTTTCCTACAGAGAAAAACATCCATTGGAAATTGTCCACACGGATTTGTGTGGACCTATGAAAATACCTTCTTTGAATGTTAGTGGTTATTTTATGCCTTTTATTGATGATTTCAGAAGAAATACTTGGTTGTATTTGATGAAGCATAAATCTAAAGCCTTTGAATTTTTCAAGAGGTTTAAGTCTATGGTTGAGAATGAGAGTGGTCAAACTATTAAGATCCTGAGGTCTGACAGAGGAGGTGAGTATAAACTGAATGAATTCATTGAGTTTTGTGTTTTTCATGGAATTAAAAGGCAGTTTACTGCTCGATATACTCCACAGTAGAATGGAGTGGATGAAAGGAAAAATCAGACCATCATGAATATGGATTGAATCATGCTAAAAGAGAAGCATCTTTCAAATGAATATTGGGGAGATGTGGTGGTTTTCTCTGTCTATATTTTGAATAGAAGTCCGACCAAGACTGTGAGGAATCGTGTACCTCAGGAAGCCTGGGATGGTAAGCCTTGGAATGTTTCTTACTTGAGAATTTTCGGATGTGTAGCATATGTGCATGTACCTGAAGAAATGAGGAGGAAGTTGGATGACATAAGTGAGAGATGTATCTTTGTTGGATACACTGAAGAGTCTAAGGCATATAGAATCTACAATCCCATCACCAAGAAGTATGTAATCAATAGAGATGTTCAATTTAAAGAAGAGGAAGCTTGGGATGGAAGTATTTATAAATTTGTTTCAGAAGGAGTTGTGTTACCCTATGAAGATGATGATGGAGTTGAGTAGGTTGAAGGTGGTGGAACATTGGTTCCACATGCACATATGCCTGTAGCAAGAAGTCCTACAAGGGAAGCACCAGATTTCTGCCCATCTCAATTTAGAATGCTAAGAACTCATGAGCGTGGTGAGCCATATGGACACGGTGGACATCAAACGGATTCACAGGTAAGTAGTGAATCGAATCCTACTTTAGCATCATTGAAAAACAAATTTAAAGGTCAAAAGACTAGTAGCTTAAGAGAATTATATGATCAGAATGAAGAAGTAGATCAGATTTCAAATTTTGCATTAATGGCATGTGATCTTGTAAGTTTTTATGAAGCTGCTAAAGAGGATGTCTCGATAAAATAAATGGATTAGGAGATTGATTGCATTGAAAGAAATAACACTTGGGATCTTATCGATTTACCTGAAGGTAAGAAGAGGAATGGTGTTAAGTGGGTTTTTAAGACTAAGTTGAATGCAGAAGGTGAAGTTGAAAAGTATAAGGAAAGACTTGTAGCTCAGGGGTTTAGTTAGCAAGCCGGTATTGATTACAATGAAACCTTTGTTCCTGTAGCAAGAATTGACACAGTGAGGATGGTCTTAGCTATTGTAGCTCAGAATAAATGGGTCATGCATCAGATGGATGTTAAGTATGCATTCTTGAATGGATGTTTGAAAGAATAGGTTTATATAAGACAACCTCCAGGTTATGAGATTGATAAGTACAGATATAAATATTACAAGTTGAGGAAAGCTTTGTATGGATTGAAGCATGCATCCAGAGTTTGATATAGTAGGATTGATGAGTACCTGATTAGTGTTGGATTCAACAAAAGTCCAAGTGAACCAACTCTGTATACAAACATAAACCAGGAAGGTAAAATTTTGATTGTATGTTTGTATGTTGATGACTTGATTTTTACTAGAGATCTATCTGTAAATGATTTTAAAAATGCCATGAAAACAGAGTTTGAGATGAATGATTTAGGATTGATGAAACATTTCCTTGGAATTGAAGTGGATCAATATGATGATGGCATTTTCATTTGTCAAACTAAATATGAAAATGAAGTACTGAAAAGTTTTAGAATGCTGAATTGTAAACTAGCTGCAACACCAATGGCAACTGGTACTAAACTTAGCAAATATGATGAGGGATCATATGTTGATCCAACTCTGTATAAGAATTTGGTTGGAAGCCTTATGTATTTAACAACAAGGAGACATGATATTATGTTTGTTGTTAGTTTAATTTTCAGATTCATGGAGACTCCGAAGAGTACTCATTGGTAAGTAGGAAAGAGGATCTTGAGATACATTGTTGGAACAAATAATTTTGGTATCCGATACACATCAATATTGAACTTTGAGTTGATCGGATATACTGATAATGATTTTTCAGGTTCAATTGATGATAGGAAGAGCACATCTAGTTATGTATTCAGTCTTGGATTTGGAGCAGTGGCATGGGCATCAAGAAACAACCCTTAGTGACTTTATCTTCTACTGAGGAAGAGTATGTTGCAACAACAATAGCTGCATGTCAAGTTGTATGGATGAGAAGAATCTTGAATGAATTATTGCATGAGAAGAATGGTGCAACTCAGATTGTCTGTGATAATAAATATGTCATTGCACTGTCAAAGAATCGCGTTTTTCACAAGCAGAGTAAGCACATTGATACGAGGTATCATTTCATTCGAGAGATGGTAAATGGTAAATAAATTTTTGTTCAGTTCTGCAGGTCTGAAGAACAATTTGCAGACATATTTACAAAGCCTTTGGGAAATGAATTGTTTAAAATTCATAGAGACAATATTGGGGTCTGTAAACTGTAATGCTTTGTTAATAAGCGATCTTGTATTGCATGTTTTTGGTTGTTTTGTTTTTGAAATGATTAAGAGGGAGTATGCTATATATTAATCATTTCACCACTTGAATAAATGACGGATCGGTGATCATCTTGACCCTTCAAGACTCGAGGATTTAGCACCGATTTACTAATTGTTCAAGCGATGGCCGCCTTAACCTTTGAAGGCAATGAGATACCATCACCGCCTTGATTAAATATTTTATAAGATTGAAGGGGCAATTTTTGAATTTTTATGTTAGTGTTTATATACCAAAAACGAATTGTAATCTGACGGATCTTGAAAAAACTTTGAATTGAATTCTCTATTGTGCATTCAGAGGTATTGTCTCCATTTGTATTTTTTTTTAATTGAGTTTGTAAACTCATTTAATTCCTTGATCGAATTCATTATATTGCTTTCAATTTGAGTAAACATAGTAATTATTTGGTTTTGCCGATTGTGGACCCGATCCCACATTTATTTGGGGTTCTTTAGTCTCAAAACCCCGAATGCGAAGTGTTGGGCCCAAATCTTGTTCATGTTTTTTGCAATTCGACAATTATAGTTTTGTTTTGTTTCTCTATTGGGTATTTGTAAATGACGAACCCCGAATTCCAATAAGTCTTATTTCGTATTCGAGACTTGCTTGTTAAATATGTGCGGAGTTCTTTTGTTTTACCTAACGCCAAAACCCGAAGTGTTGGGACCACATCTTGTTCGCATTTCGCGATTCGGCAATCAACATTGTTTTTTGTTTTTGTGTTCGGAACTTGTAATCACCGAAACCCGATCCCCGATCAACATCTGTTTTTCGCAAAGAGGAGAGGAAAATCTAGGAAAAGCAATATCTGGTGGAATATCTGGTAGACTTAGATGTGGAATATCCACCGCTCCAAGAGTAGTTTTTATGAACAACTCATGATAATATTCCCCTTTCAACCCACCAACACAAGGAGGTGGTTTCATGTAATCACTTGACAGGGCAACTAAATCACATTGTACCCATGGTTTGTTTCCTGGTAGATTAGCCCACTTTCTTATGGATGTCTGCTTAAGTTTTGCTCTAGAACTCTTGACTATATATCTAGAGTCAATAAATAATGGAAAATCTGAGAAGAATATTTGAAAATATATGCAGTTGATATAGTAACTAGCGTACATAAAATATAAAAACTGAGTGACACTGATGACGAACTTACTGCTCCTGGAAACCTTAGCTTGCTCTAGGAGATGCTTACTGAAACTTGATACAAAAAGCTCAGTGATATGAGGATAGTAATTTAACCATCCCTGTAACTTTGGCCATTGAGAATCCAAATTTCACATGGTCATTTGAGTGGCATCTTGCAAGAATTTTAAATTTTCCACACCTCCAAACTCCCCACTCCAATTTTCCATCCATGAAATATGTTCCACTTTAGAGGAAAAATATAATCTACAACCATTAGATATATCATATAAACTATCCCAACCCACTCTGATGCGACCATTAACAAACTTAGAGAGAGGAACATTTTTTTATAGAACTTGAAATGCCTTTCTCCCAGTTTTCAGCAAGAAAGTGCAGAAGTCACAGATATAAATCCTCTGATAGATTTGCAACCCAACCATAGGCGCTCTGAAATGGATTGTAATCGATGAATCAATTCAGAAAAAAAATTTGAACCGAAGTTGCCATTGTGTATTCAGAGGTGTTCTCTCCATTAATACTTTGTTTTTATTTGAGTTTGTAAACTCACTTGGTTCCTTGATTGTGTTCGCCATATTGTTTTTAATTTGATTAAACACAGTAATTATTTGATTTTATCAATTCCCATATTTACGTGGAGTTTATTTAGTGCACAGATTTTATTTATTGTGCGTAATTTACTTAATGTGCGGAGTTTAATTAGTGCATGGATTTTATTTACTGTGCGAAGTGTGCACATAATTTATTTAATGCACTGAGTTTATTTACTGAGTGAAGTTTATTTACTGTGCAGAGTTTATTTTGTTGGTTTGCGTCAAGTAATTGCATGAGCCGAAACTTGAACTCTGTTCTGCTCTTCATTTTTTACATATGGTATCAGAGTTGCCAGTCTTTCCTGCAGAGCATCCTGTTAGTTGCTCATTTCAGCGCAGATAATTTTTGTTGGTGCCCAATTTCACTTTCCTAATTTCCTGCGTGAAGGTTTATTTGATTTCTTTCAAACTTTTATTAATGGTTGCGTCTCGCAGTAGTTCTTCTCAGATTCAGGGTCATGTACCGAGCGAGAAGTCATATGATTCCTGGTATATTCAAATGAGGATGATTTTGCATTCTCATTGTTTGTGGTCTTATATTATTGATGGTTATGCCGAGCCAGCTGATGCTGTAGTAGAATTGGCTCTATTTAATGTTGACTGTGTTTTGCTGAAGGAAAACAGGAAGTAGGATAACAAGGGTTAAATGAATCCATTTTGATGAATATTGCCAGTGCTGCATCTTCGAATATGGCTTGGGACATTCTTAAAACTTCTTATCAAGGTGTGTCCAAGGTGAAGATAGTCAAGTTGCAGAAATTGAGAAGGGACTTTGAAAATTTGAAGATGAAGGATAATGGAAGTGTTGATCCTTTCATGACTCAAGTAATGAGTGTTGTGAACCAGCTCAAGTAGTATGGAGATGATGTTGAGAATAAAAGAGTTATTGAGAAAGTGCTGAGAAGTTTGCCCAAGAAGTTTGAACCTGTTGTGGTACCCATAGAAGAATTTAAATATTTAAGTCTAATGAAAATTGATGAATTAATTGGTTCTCTTGTTGCTCATGAATCTAGGATATCGAGATATGAAGAAGGATTAGTGGAGCATGCTTTCGAATCCCAACTGCATGTTACCAGAGGCAAAGGAAGGTTTTATAATCGTGGAAGAGGCGGTCAATTTTTTGGTCGAAGGGACAACATAACTGAATTAGAGTCTGAGCAGAAGTCCCAACAGAATCCTCCTAATTTTAGTGGGAGCAGTAGCAAACCCTAGCAGCAAGAAAATTAGAGGTATGATAAAACTAAAGTACAATGTTATTATTGTAAGAAGTTTTGGCATTTTTCTAACAAATGTTGGAAGAAGCAGGTAGATGCTAGAAATAAATCTGCACATATCACAAATGAGTCTGAGGATCATCAAAATCCCATGTTTCTGACCTGTAATGTCACTCAGGAAAGTGAAAATGATATTTGGTTTTTGGATAGTGGTTGCAGTAACCACGTGACTCGTAACAAGGATTTATTTTCTTCTATTGATACTAGTATTTAGTCTGAAGTAAAACTAGGAAATGAATGTAAGGTTACAGTTAATGGTAAAGGTGTAGTTCCAGTCTACACTAAGAATAATCAAAGAAGAAATATTGACAATGTTTATTTCATGCCTGGTTTAAAATGCAATCTTATTAGTATAGGACAACTGATGGAGAAAAAGTACAGAGTATTCTTCAATAACAAGGTATGTACAATCTGTGATAAATTACCCAATAAACAGCTGATTGCAAGAGTCAAGATGACCAAGAATAGAATGTTTCCACTCGTTATGAGAAATGATTTAGGTGGTTCTTTGAATTCTTATAAAGATGGAAGTTTAGATGAATCTTGGATATGGAATTTGAGATATGGTCATTTACATTTTGGTGGCTTAGATCTGTTACAGAAGAAGCATATGGTTAAGGGGTTTCCCTGTATCCAGCAACCTGCAAGATTTTGTGAGAGTTGTATACTTGGGAAGCATCATAGAGAGAAATTTGTTTCAGGTGTTTCCTACAGAGCAAAAGCTCCATTGGAAATTGTCCACGCGGATTTATGTGGACCTATGCAAACATCTTCTTTAACTGGCTGTGTTTATTTTATGACTTTCATTGATGATTTCAGTAGGAAGACTTGGTTGTATGTTGAAACAAAAATCTGAATCTTTTGAAGTTTTTAAGAGGTTTAAGTCTATGGTTGAAAATGAGAGTGGTCGAACCATTAAGATCCTAAGTTCTGATAGAGGAGGTGAGTATAAGTTGAATGAATTCATTGAATTTTTTGATCTTCATGAAATTAAAAGGTAGTTTAATGCTCGATATACTCCACAACAAAATGGAGTGGCTGAAAGGAAGAATCGGACCATCATGGACATGGCTCGAAGCATGCAAAAAGAAAAGAATCTTTCAAATGAATATTGGGGAGATGCGGTTCTTTTATCTACTTTTATCTTGAATAGAAGTCCAACCAAGACCGTGAGGGATTATGTACCTCAGGAAGCCTGGGATGGTAAGCCTTGCAATGTTTCTCATTTCAGAATTTTTGGATGTGTTGCATTTGCGCATGTGCCTGCAGAAATGAGGAGGAATTTGGATGAAAAAAGCGAGAGATGTATCTTTGTTGGATACAGTGAAGAGTCTAGGGAATATAAACTCTACAATCCCATCACCCAGAAATATGTAGTTAGCAGAGATGTTCAATTTAAAGAAGATGAAGCCTGGGATGGAAGTATTGAAAAATCAATTTTAGAAGGAGATTTATTACCCCGTGAAGATGATGATGGAGCTGAGAAAGCTGAAGGAGATAGATAGTTGGTTCCACATGCACATACGCCTGCAGTAAGAAGTCCTACAATGGAAGCACCAGATTTCATCCCATCTCAATTTAGAACACCAAGAACTCATGAGCATGGTGAACCATCTGGACATCATGGACATCAATCAGATTCACAGGTAAGTAGTGAATCAAATCCCACTTTAGCTTCATTGAAAAACAAATTTAAAGGTCAGAAGAATAGAATCTTAAGAGAATTATATGATCAGAATGAAGAAGTAGATCAGATTTCAAATATTGCATTAATGGCATGTGATCTTGTAATTTTTTATGAAGTTGCTAAAGAATATGTCTGGATAAAAGCAATGGATGAGGAGATTGATTCCATTGAAAGAAATAACACTTGGGATCTTGTAGATTTACCTAAAGGTAAGAATAGTATTGGTGTTAAGTGGTTTTATAAGACTAAGTTGAATGCATATGGTGAAGTTGAAAAGTACAAAGCAAGACTTGTAGCTCAGGGGTTTAGTCAACAACCCAGTATTGATTACAATGAAACATTTGGTCCTATAGAAAGAATTGACACTGTGAGGATGGTCTTAGATATTGTAGCTCAAAATAGATGGATCATGCATCAGATGGATGTCAAGTCTACATTCTTGAATGGATATTTGGAAGAAGAGGTTTAGGTAAGACAACCTCCAGGTTATGAGATTGATAAGTACATAGATAATGTTTGCAAGTTCAAGAAAGATTTATATGGATTGAAGCAGGCATCCAGAGTTTGGTATAGTAGGACTGATGAATACCTGATCAGTGTTGGATTTAGTAGAAGTCCAATTGAACCAACTCTGTATACAAAGGTAAACCAGAAAGGTAAAATTTTGATTGTTTGTTTGTATGTTAATGACCTGATTTTTACTGGAGATCTATATGTAGATGATTTTAAAAATGCCATGAAAACAAAGTTTGAGATGATTGATTTAGGATTGATGAAGTATTTTCTTGGAATTAAAGTGGATCAATATGATGATGGCATTTTAATTTGTCAAACTAACTATACAAATGAATTATTGAAAAGGTTTAGAATGTTGAATTTTAAACCAACTGCAACACCTATGGAAACTAATATCAAAATTAGCAAGTATGATGAGGGATCATATGTTGATCCAACTCTATATCAGAGGCTGGTTGGAAGCCTTATGTACTTAACAAAAACCATACTTGATATCATGTTTTCTGTAAGTTTGATTTCACGATTCATGGAGACTCGGAAGAGTACTCATTGGCAAGCAGGAAAGAGGATCCTGAGATATGTTGGTGGAACAAATGACTTTGGTATCTGATACACAAAAAGTTTAAACTTTGAGCTGATTGGATATATTGATAGTTATTTTGCAGGTTCCATTGATGATAGTAAAAGCACATCTATGTATGTGTTCAGTTTTGGATCTGGAGCAGTGGTATGGGCATCAAAGAAACAACCCATTGTGACTCTATCTTCTACTGAGGCAGAGTATGTTGCAATAGTTGCACTACATGTCAAGTTGTATGGATGAGAAGGGTCTTGAATGAATTGTTTCATGACCAGAATGATGCAACCAAAATTATCTATGACAATAAATCTACCATTGCACTATCAAAGAATCACGTCTTTCACAAACAAAGTAAGCACATCGATACGAGGTATCATTTCATTCGAGAGATAGTAAATGGTAAAGAGATTTATGTTCAGTTCTGTAGATCCGAGGAACAGTTTGTAGACATATTTACGAAGCCTTTGGGAAATGAATTATTTAAAATCCATAAAGGAAATATTGGGGTCTGCAAGATGTAATGCATTGTTTACAACAATTTTGTTTTACATATTTTCAGTTCTTTTTTTCTCTGAAATGATTAAGAGGGAGTATGTCAAGATGTAATCATTTCACCGCCTCTATGCAAATGGTAAATTGACGGCTTGACTTTTCAAGACTCGAGACACCATCGATGGATTTTTTAGCGGTGGCCACCTTCACCTTTGCAGGCCACGAGACACCATCACCACCTTGATTAATGTTTTTATAAGATTGAAGAGGAATTTTTGTTTATATGTATACCTGAAATGGATTGTAATCGATGAATCAATTTTGAAAATATTTTTGAATTGAAGTTGCCATCGTGTATTCGGAGGTGTTCTCTCCGTTAATACTTTGTTTTTATTTGAGTTTGTAAACTCACTTGGTTCCTTGATCACATTTTCGATATTGTTTTTAATTTGATTAAACACAGTAATTATTTGATTTTACTGATTCCCATATTTACGTGAAGTTTATTTAGTGCACGGATTTTATTTATTGCATGGAGTTTACTTAATGCGCAGAGTTTATTTAGTGCATGGATTTTATTTACTACGCGGAGTGTGCACGAAGTTTATTTACTGCGCTGAGTTTATTTACTGTGTGAAGTTTATTTACTGCGCAGAGTTTATTTTGTTGGTTTGCGTCGAGTGATTGCATGAGCCGAAAATGGAACTCCGTTCTGCTCTTCATTTTTTACAATGTCTTCATTATATTCCCAAACATATAGTTTTTTATTTTAGACATAAACATAATTTCTTCAGGATTAATATTAGCTAGTTGCACTTTCACAACATCAACCTTCTCTGGACCCAAAGGAAGAACTATAATTGTGTTTGGAAGCTCCTCCCGATGACCGTGTACTTCTTGAATTTCTTCCCTGATTTTCCTTTCTTCTATCCATTATGGAACAATGTATCCAATTTTGGTTCCAGGTGGAGAGATCTCATTAAACTTGATTTTATATCCATTGTTGAATATGTAAGGCTGCTTGGCTATCAAGAAAATTCTCTTAAAGTTGATGCCTTTCTCACCAATGTAGCCTTCTTGTTTTTTTTTTTTTCTTGGTGGACCACCCGACACTACATAGAGATTCAATGTTTCCCTTGGAAAATCCAGTCTCATTGTTAAATACCAACAGAGTCACAGGGGTACCCATACCTGTGAGATCTATGCTTGTAATCACAAATTCTAATGACGGCTCAACATTTGGTGGATAGTCATTATCTTTGACATTCTGAATGGGTTCCATGTGAAAGTGAATATCCTTGGAGTAAAGTTCAGTAGGGAGATGCTTGATAGCATGATGTAGGTATTTTGTGAGAGGATTGTCCTCTCCACCTATTGAAAACTTGCGCGTCCTAATCTCTTGAATATGCTCTCTCAACGTTGTCAGAGATTAATCATTTCACCACCTGGATAGTGGTGGATCGGTAGCCATATTGACCTTCAAGACTTGAAGATTTAATTACTCTAAATGGTGGCCACCTTAACCTTTGAAGGCAACGAAATTCTATCACCACCTTCATTAAATTTTATTGTTTCTAAAATCGTAGGGGAAATTGGTGTTAGTATAAATAAATGAAGAATGAATTGTAATAATGTGGTGATTTGAAGAATCACATTTTTGAATAGAAGTAATTTTTGAATTCTCTCTATGGATTCTGCGTTTATGATTTCCTGTTATTGAGTTTATAAATTCATTTCATTCCTTTATCGAATTAGTTATATTTCTTTCAATTTGATTTAACACAGTAATTATTTTGATTTTACCGATTGCAAACTTGGTCTTATATTTATTCGAATTTTACCTGTTAAATTCCCACAGGGTTCTTTTTCTTTTACCAAAAACTCCGAACCCAAAAGTGGTGGGCCCCAAAGTCTGTATGTATTTCAAAATTGGGCATTTCTTGTTTCATTTTTCTTTTGGATCGGGTGTTGGAAAACCCCGAACCCCGAGCTCCGATCTGCCTGGGCCCACGACTTCATTGCATTTCGTGAATTGACAATTATCTTTACATTTTTTTTATCGTTGGAAAGGGCTAATTCAAGGGTCGTTTTGTCTCTTCCACCCATTCCTTATAGCCCAACGATACTAAATCCCTTCTGGAATAGGATTTGTTTGATATCATTCACAATACTAGCATACCCCTAAAGAAGGGGAAAGAGAACGTCCAAGTAAATAATGATAATACATTGTTTGAAGATAAGAAAAGTTTCTTCGATCATATGGTTAAGCATCAATAGAAAACCTTTTGTTTGGTACCATTCATGATTAACAATGGTTAAATGATTCAGAAACAAAAAAATCACATTACTAAATAAATAGATGAATATGAAGAAGAAAATGTGAAGTTGTAAAGTGAAAATGGAAATTAAAAAAAAAATATGGTTTGAGAACATCAAGATGTAGATATGACCATAGTAAATGGTTTGAGAAAATTTGTAAGTAATAACGAAATGATTACATCAATAAATTTCTAATAAAATAATAAAAATTTATGTAGACTCTAATGGTTAAGAGCATGTGTTTCCTTTTAAGAGGTCACAAGTTCAAATATGGTG
>JASDQU011310031.1:5207-18232 GCA_032191745.1 Picea mariana
CTTCATCAAAGCGTTAATTCAGTTTTCTAAAGGGAGACAATCTTCTTCTTGGACCTTTTGTGACAACTGAAGCGAAGGAAGAAGAACGTGAGGTGGCAGAATAGCTTATCTGCCATAAACGAGAAAAAAGGGGGAGTTACCTATAGCAGCTTTGTGTGTTACCCTATCATCCCATAGTGCGTTCAGCAGTGCATTGTGCCAATTCTTGTGATTTTCAGCCACGGTTCTCTTGATAATTTTGATCAAGTTCTTGTTTGTCGATTCTGCTAAGTCGTTGCCCTAGGGGTAGTAACTAGCAGAATACTTCAGCTTAATTCCTTTCTCCAAAGCCAACTCGCTCATCTCAAGAGAATAAAAGTATGAAGTGTTATCAAAGACTAGACAGTCAGGGACACCGAAACGAGTGATAATATTCGAGTTTAGAAAAGCAATTACCTGACTGGTGTTAACAGTTCTTAGCGCAGTAGCTTCAGACCATCGTGTAAAGTAATCTGTGGCCATCACAATATACTTGTGTCGTTGCAAGGATGGAGGGTTAATAGGACCAATGATATCAAGGCCCCATCGCTGGAAAGGAGAATCTACTGAGACGAGTTGCAAGGGAAAGGCTAGTTTTTGCAACCGCCCTAATGCTTTCTGACAGATTATGCATTTACGACACAAGGCATGGGAGTTCCTAAAAAGCGTGGGCCAGTAATAACCGGCTCTTAAAACCTTATGAGCAGTGGTTTCACCACCGAAGTGACCACCAGCTTCTCCTACATGTAACTCAAGCAAGACTTTGTCCGCTTCGTCTTTTTCGAGGCAGTGCATCAGTACGTCGTCAAAATTCTGACGAAACAGTATACCGTTAACTAGATGAAAGGAGGTGGACTTTAGTCTCAATGCTCTTCTTTTGGCGGGGTCAAGGTGACGAGGTGCTGATCCATGTTCAAGACAGAATCTAATATCACCGTACCAAGGACTAACGAGGTTTTGTGTGAAACAAATCAAACTTTGATCACTTTGTCCTAGGTTTGACGTATCACTATCTTCTTGCTATCCTGTTTCTGAATCAACAACCAATTTACACAATCCTTGGCCTCTCACGATATGAGCTGGGGTGATCTCCAGGTCATACTCCTGCAAGGAGGTAACCCGATTGGCTCTCTTCTCTCCTAACTCCTTCTGTACTAACAAGTTCCTTACGGCAGGGTAGGGGACAATGACTTTCGTCCTTGACTTCAAAAGATAGGACCGGAAATGCTTAACTGCTTTGAAAATAGCGTAGGCTTGCTGATCAACTGCTGGGTAGTTAAGTTCAGCACCTTTGAAAGCAGAGCTCATAAAGGCGATGGGTACTTCGTTGTTCTCGGAATTATTTTGAGTTAGGACTGCGGCATAGGAACGATCAGAGAAAAAAGTATAGAGTGTAAAGTCTTGAGAGAAGTCAGGGCTCATGAGAGACGGAGCGTCTATTATGGCCTTATTTATGGCATTAAAAGCTTGGTTTTCTGTGGGTCCCCAGTGGTATTGGGTGTCTTTCTTAATCAGGTTTTGTAGAGGCCTAACCATTTCGGAGAAGCTAGGGACAAATCTTCTCATGAAGTTAATTTGGCCTAGGAAAGACTGCATGGATTTATTGGATGTAGGAGGGGGAAGTTTAGTGATGACTTGAGTCCTCTCGGGGTCAATAATCATCCCATCACTAGACACAATGAATCCTAGTAATTTACCCTGTTCTACTGCAAATATGGACTTTTTGGGGTTCAAGGAGATGTCGTATTTACGACATCGTAGCAGAATGGCTGGCAAGTGAGCTAGATGATCGTCTTTGTTTTTAGAATAAACGGTCACATCATCCAAGTAAACTAAGACGGGGTGATTGATTAAGCCTTGAAAAGCAATGTCCATTGCTCTTTGAAAGGTAGCACCAACATTAATCAATCCAAAGGGCATTTTGCGATAAGCATAAGTGCCCCACGGGGTACGAAAGGTAGTTTTTAGTTGGTCTGGCGGAGACATCAAGACTTGGTTGTATCCGGAGAAACCATCCAATAAAGATAGCCTCTCGAAACCAGATACCTGTTGCAGGATCTGTTCCATGGGTGGGACAGGATAATTGTCTTTGTCAGACGCCCTATTGAGGTTTCGGAAATCAACACAAAGTCGGATTTCCCTGTTTTTCTTCTGCACTAGGACAAGGTTAGACACCCATTGAATGTGTCTAATAGGAAAGATTATTTTAGCACTCGGGAGTTTATTCAATTCTTTTTGAGTGGTTGGTTCTATTTTAGGGTGCATTTTCCTCAGTTTCTGTTGGAAGGGTAAGGTTTGGGGCTTCATCGGGATGACATGCTGTATGATATTAGGATCGAACGTTTTAAGATCATCGTATGTCCATACAAAGACATCCTTAAATTCTTTGAATAATTTAACAAAAGCATCTTTTTCTTGTCTAGAACATCCCAAGCCTAGGTTAATACACTAAGGATTTTCACTAGTTCCTAAATTTACTTTTTCATAAGACAACGAGGAACTATTGGTTTTACAATTGACCCTTTTTTTGAATTTATCTTCAAAATCATAAAACTTTTCTAATCTAACTATGGATTTGGGTATGAAATTTACCATGTCTGACAGAGCTTCAGGAGATTTTGGATCAGGTATTACCGTAAAGTCGTGCAAATTGTCATTGTGCGTGCGTTCATCTATCACTGAGCCTTGAAAGGTTTCTTCCATGTGCATAAATTTAATGATCTGCTGATCATCGTCAAATACTCTCCAGTTTGTGATATTGTCAGGAACAGATGGTCGAAATAATAGCTCCACGGAGAATGCATTTGGGGATAAGCCTTCTGCAGGAAGAAGTTTAGAAGCTACATTAGCTAATAAATCTACTTCAGCATTATTTAATCTAGGAATGGAATTTATATTGAAAGAAGAAAATTTGTTCATTAAACTCCATACCTCAGACTAGTAACTTTTGAGATGCGAGGAAAGACAGTGTATAGAGTCTTTTACCTGTCTAACCACTATTTCAGAGTCGCCAAATACAACCAGATTTTGAATGTTCATGTCCAGAGCTTTTCTGAGACCTTGTAGTAAAGCCTCATATTCTGCAGTATTGTTAGTACATTCAAATTCTAGTCTACAAGCCATTAATGTCTTGTTACCTGCCGGATCGATAATGATGCAGCCTACACCAGCTCCTTATTTAGACTTAGAACCGTCGAAATATAGAGACCAAATTTGGTTTCCATCGGGCAGCTGGGACTATTGCATAGAAGTTGTTGGTTGCATGTATGCTACAATCTCGGACTGCTGTTCTGGATTGTTGATAGGTGAAACTTCAGCCATGAAATTTTCGAAGAAGGTGTCCATCCCTTAGACTTCGGGTGAATCAGCAGAAGGTGTATATGGTTTGTTAGGATCGTTCAAATCTATGACCATGAACTTAAGGTAACGCTCACGATTCACTCTGATCTTGTTAGGCTTACCGTTCTCTAGAATCCATAAGTGAGACCAGTCCATTGTGAAGTAACCATGCAGCTGCTCTGACCAATCCCTGCTCAAAAATAGACCATACACTTCTAGAATATCCATAATGATTATATCAATAACCTGATGAACCTTTGGGTTAGACGATAATCTAATCAATACATTCTTTAGTTCTCCTATAACTTTGACATTTGTCCGATCAAGTTGTATGATTTTTAAAGAAGATGGTTCTACTTCAGCGTTAATCTTTTGGCAAACAGACCAAGGCATCACATTAGATGACGCTCCTGAGTCAACCATACAATTATGCACATTTCTGTTGAAAATCTCGAAAGTCAAAAGAAAAGGAGGTACATTCTTGCGAGTACTAAGAGTAGTAGTTTGTGGCTTTTTACTCGCATTTTCTACCACTACTTTATCTACGTTATTTACATTATTTACATTATTTGCATTACTTACAGGAACTACAGGAAGGCTTCCTTTATCTTGAGGATCATGATTATTTTTAGTGGAAGTCTTCTGCGGAACTTTGCTTTGCACAACCTTGTTACCATTTGAATTACCATTCTTGTCATTCTCTGAAATATTTTGCAACATCTTCTGTAACAAAAATGGAAACTTAAATAACTCATAAATAGAAATTTTAGCCCTTAATTTTTTAAGATCTTCAACAACATCATAATCTAATTTGGGGCTGACATTGCTCTGTTTAGTTTCTTTTGATTTAGATGGCTTTGGAAGGGAAGTTGTAGTGTTCTCGGTAGAAGGCTTGTTTGTTTTCTTACTCCTAGTGTTATAAGGGTGAACAGTCTCGAAGTTAGCCTGAAAGATGTTGTCCGAGAAGTGTCCAAAGATGTTTGGAGAAGACTCTTCTTCTTGAACTGTTTCCTATTCGACTTCCTCCTGAGGGATATCAGGGGGCATCAAGTTATCTTGGGCTTCTAGAATTGTTTGAAGAGCACATTGCAAACTTTCTAGGTTCAAGCCTTTGGGGTTTGGATTAGGTCTGTTGGTAGGAAAAGGCTTTCGGAAAGGAGGTTTGTAGGGTCCTTTACTCGAAGAAGCTTCTTCAGTACACCTTTTTAAATCTATAACTTGATTCAACAATTTTTGAACAACTTTAGTTAAATTTTCCAAATCAGAGTTTTCAGGTTGTGTTTTGCTTTGAGTAGGTCTGGGGAGAATTTCAATCTTTTTTTTGGAAGAAGAACTAGTTTCAGTTTCATTGCTAGAAGAGTCCTTAAGACTAAGTATGTCTTTTTCAATCTGACTAGCCTCCTCGAAGGCTTCTAACAACATGGCCTTTTTAGATCGTTTAACCCAAATAGCTATACTTTGATGTAGAGCTTTAGTGTAGTAAGCTATTACAAGACTCTCAGCAGGCATAGAATCTGCAGGGATTCAATTTTTAAGTGTTAAGAATCTTTGATTAAAATCTTTAACTTTTTCTTTTGGGTTCATTTTTAAGCTTGAAAGATCCATGACCAGGACTTCCGGAGGTTTACCATCTCCGAATTTCTCCAAAAAGCATGACTCAAACTTTTCCCAAGACACTATGGTATGGAGCTATTGGGCAAAGTACCAAGTGGATGCATTACCCTCAAAAGTATAAGGGAACAACCTACAGACAACGTCTTCATGTTCAACATTGTGGAGTCTAATGGCTAACATAATTTTTTTGATATGATCTTCAGCTATCTGTTTTGAATCGGGATCAAACTTGGGAAGCCATTTCTTCGGGTGCTTAGGTAAAGGGTGTTGGGCTCTAGGTACATCTACAGCATCCTGGTCCAACCAGGGTCTAGCAGGGTTGTTCTGAATTGCCATTGGGGTAGTGGGTGTGGAAGGCTGAGAAGGTGAGTTGCCTTCATCAGAAGAGGAATCTCCTCCAAAGGAGGAAGGTAGGTGGTGAAGGAGGTATCCCAGATCCTCCTGCAGCAGGATTTGAGATTGGATCTGTAGGATTCACAGTGAGGTTAGTGTCACCTAATTGTTCTCTGATATCAGAGAATTCCAAAGGTTGAGCCCACAGACGGTTTGGTTGTCTAAGATGAGCTAAGGCACTATGTGTTTTGATAAGAGACTGGTGAACAATCTCTTGGATGTCACCACCTATAGGATTAGGGGTTATCGGCTCAACTGTGAGCTGTGGATCTTCGGTTGAAGTAGTTGCTGTTTGAAGGGGAATATTATCTTGTGAATGGCTTTGGGTCACTATAGGTGATCGGTTAGGGGGGGGAGGAGTCTTGCGACCGCCTCATGCCATTAATTAAGTTCAGGCTCTCCTTCTAGCACCATTTTTTGACGGGCGAAATTGATTGTCCATCAACTGAGAGAGTGGAACCGGTCCGGGGTTGTCTAATAACCCAAGCCGTTTGGGATGAACCACCCTGATGGGTTTAGCGGCTCCGTTAGCCGATCTAAGGTCCTAGGAAAACCGAAGAGAACACTAAACTAAACTAACTAATCTAACTAAAACTAATAAAACTAACTAACTAACTAAAACTAAACTAAACAAACTAAACTAACATAAAAATAAAACAAACTAAACTAACTAACAATAAATAACACAAACTAATACTAACTAATCTAAAAACTAACTATTAAACAAACTACTTACTAATACTATACTAACTACCACTTGAAATATAACTTATTTACAAATTGTGCAATATCTACAAAATACAGATTTGAATAAAACCTGCAAAACTCATTATATACTGCCCTAAGACAACAAGAGATGTTTTTGTTGATTTTTTGATTTTATAAACAAGAAATTAAACTTACTGAAATTAAACAATCTAATATACTAAACACACATATATATCTAACTAAACTTATAACTAAGGTAAACTACTAATAATATACTAAACAAACATATGACAAACTGACCTGGAAACGCTCCAAATTTGTCCTTTGTATAATGACTTTGAAGTTGGTCGGAGGAAGGAAACTCGCACCGGGTGATCCAGAAGCTTCTCGTAAACGATAGGCTACAATGCTCTTTGAGTTGTTTACAGGACAAACAAGACATAAAAAACCATAACAATTATATGATTTATAAATCTCTGCAACAAGGGAAACCTGTTATGCAAAAACTTATACTTAATAATCCAATCAATGAAGAAGAGAAATCTGTGCTTCACAAACTGAATCAAGCAACTGTTATGTTTTTTAAGTGCTGGAAGAAATCAGATATGGATTATATTGATTAAATTATATCATTTGCAAGAGACTAAGATAGCTAAAGTAGTCATTAACCAAATGCAAATTGATACACAAAAACATGAAACAAAACATTGATATAGTGAAAAGCTAAAGCTGTAGCAGAATATCAAATTTTGTCTCAGTCTATATTAAAATTCCATATCCTTGTTCTCCCATGAATGAGGATCATATTATTACAAAAATAATGAGTATTTATAAGTTTATCCACAGGGTAAAACCTCCCTATGGATAGTATCAAACTGTTTACATAATCTGGGAAAATATCCCCAAGATCAACTAAACTAGGAAATTAAAATGCAAGTAAAATATCTCAAATATCCTCTAAACTGTCCATCCAATCCAATGCAATTTCGAATTTACCTGAAATGGACCAACAATAACAAGTTAGAGAGATATTTTATGAGCAAAACAATAAAAATCTGATTCCACAGACTTAGCTACAGAATCATCTAATTCTGTAGCTAGTCTAAAATAATATACAGAATCGGAATTGAAATCAAATCAAATCTTTTAAAAGAATTAAATCCAATTATCTTCCAATAATCATTTTAAAACGAATCACTTGAGATTCAAATGATTTTGTCATCCAACATTAAACAGGATCAAAATTGATTCAGCTGAACACAGAGATAGGAATACTTTGTTCTTCTGTTACCATAAAATCGGGTCTTTCATAATCGAACAGTAACAAGACTGTTTCATATCCAATTGAAATCGATAATGAACCATATCGTATGTGATATGATCTAATCCAACACAACCATTTTCCACTTGTTATAGCTGTAACGATATAGCAACAAGATTCAAGTCATTTAATCGAATGCAAAGATAGAAAGATTGTTTCGATTATGGGTAAATGAAATCATACGTAACAACATCAACCAAAAAAAATTTGTCATAGATTTTGATCGTTGATCCTTGCACAGTCAACAGACGGGATCGATTAATTGTGATCACAACCATAATAGAATAGACAGAAGTGATAATTGCAAACTGGGCAAATAATCTTGATTGGTATTGAACGAAATCATTAATTTCAAACGGATCCTGGCTGAGTTTAATATAGAAGTAAATCATGAATCCAGATACAACCAATCTTGTTTTACAAATCAAATTCAAGAAGAATATCCATTGCAATACGAATCCAGCTGATAACATGGTTGAGCTAACAATAAACCAATGCGAACTAACCGGCTGGGTTTTTAGCGTACTCATTATGAATTAAATCTACTCATGATTTGGGCGTGTTTGTACAGGCTTAAAAATAAAAAGCAATGTTTCTGAAGAAATAGAGTCACATTGGAAATGATCTGAGTTGAATTCCTTGTTGCTTGAATATCATATGAGACATAAAACCGTAACAGTTAACCTCATCAAAATCGTTGCTAATCATAGTGTATGCATTATAATGAAATCGAAACGAAATGCGATCATTTTCTAAATTGAATATGAGGAACAATTCCTGTCTAGAATAGATACAAACAAATTCGATTGACAGCAAAGCGTCCATTTTAACTCAATCAAACAAATCAAATCCACACCAAGATCAATCAAATCGATGAAAATCTAATAGAAGCTAAACTCAGAATGATTGAAAAAATGAAATTCCATTTAGTCAAAACAAAGCTATATATAGAATGCATGCAATGTAACAGAGCCATTCAAATGAAATGAATAGAGTTGTTTAGAACCAAAATCAAATCGTTATATAAACCTAGATTATTTACAAAAACGATTGATATTAAACATACCTGTGTAACGACGAGGCTGCACAATTACACCATCTTAGAATTCACAACAGCCGTGGCTGATTCCACATTTTTAAACAAGATGGAGCCTGTCGTCTTTTGTTTCTTATCTGTCGGTTATAATTTGGCCTTTTGACTTGTCAGGGTTGCAATCTGGTCCTCCAAAGATTGAATCTTTGACTGGAGAATCGGAACATCATTATAGTATCGCTCTAACCATGCATTGCATTGATCACAGGGTGACACTGTAGGTTTAGACAGAGCAATGGAGGATTTGGGCATATGACCGAGGGTTTCACAAAGCAACTTAATGCCTGGGTAGTTAGGGTCATCCTGTAGGCAAGGGGGTAGGTTTGACACAAAGTCATATGAGGGTTTGGCACACAAACCTTGCGAATAGGGGTATTCACTAGCCAAGAAACGCTCCACATCCGAATCAGATTCCTCAATCAAAATGATAGGGTTTGGTTCGACAGGGGGTTTTGGTTTATTTCGTTCCATCCATGAAATCAAACGTGCATTCCTTTTCCCTTTAGCATTCGTAGTAAGGTTGGCTTTGGGCTTCTTGCTCATAGGCTTTACAGTATCAGCGTTCTTAGTCACAGTGTGGGATAAGTCGATAGGAGGGTTGGCCAAGGGTTTAGGCAGTAGGATATGGTAGGGCACTGGGGGTACAACCTTGACCTCACTCACCACAGGTTTGTCAACCTGTGTAGGGTTCGAATCCTCGAAACCATTCCGAGAAACGAAATTGCTCCAACTATCCTGGTGCAAACTCAAATGATAGACATCAATAAGATTCACCAGTCCATAATGAAAAAGGCTACTATTAGCCTGGTTTCTTTTGTACTTCTTCGACATTTTAAACAGGCTTCGATGAAAATAATAGGGCATATTGAGCTGATATCCCATAAAAACCATCAATAGACGTAGGTGGTAAATGAATACAAGCCCATATCTGCCTTCGCGGGTGACAAGCTGTTTGATTATCATTAACAAATTGTTCCAACGTTGTTTGATCATAGTTACGGGCATACATCTATCACAGGAGGTAATTTTGCGTGACTGGAAGAGCAGTGTCCATGGGACCTCCTCGACTTTGCAATTTTTGGACCATCGTTGTCCAGTGGTAGGAAAACTCGTAGCAAGACTGATAAACTGTTCATCAATTTCCAATTGTACATCACCAAACTTGGCTCAACAATCATCGAAGGTCATGGAAAACTGTCAAGCCACGTAAAGGTTAAAACCCTCGAAACGTTCCACGAAGGTGAGCCATCCACTGTCTGCCAAATCTTGGCAGGCATTATCAAACATTGACAGGGTCTGTTTTCCATTGGGTTCAACTTGCACGACTAGTGCCATGGAGTTGAATGCATGGTAAGGAAAGGGTTCGAATTCATCAACACACAGTAACAGAAGCTACCCGAACCAACAACAATGAATCAAGCCAAAATGGTTAAGCATAAATGCGCACATGCGAGGGTGGTGGAGTCATTCACTGCCATGTACGATAGTTATGGTAAAGTACAACTGCCGATTTACACATCTGTTCAAACAATCATAGCTCGAAACCATATCGTTTGGCCAACCAAAGAATAAAATGGTAAGCGTTATGCCAATGCGCCAAATCAACTTTAGAGTATAGTTTTAAAACCATTGACATTCAACGTGAAACCAACATCAAATGTTAGTCATGCGCCATTGTATAAATGTTTAACCAATGTGTCGATTGATATTCATCTAGTCGACAAGCCAAAAATTATAAAGAGATTAACATAAGGATTATATCATAAATATAAAAACAAAAATAAATCATAACCCCTATGCAATTCATAGAATCAATGATTAGGAAAGTATAAATCCATATGCTCAATGCCTTACAAACTTAATAAAATCAAGTTAATCAATATAAAAATGTCCAATGAGCATAGTTCAAAAATTCTTTCAGCCACATAACGATAAACAAAAAGTAAGTGCAGTAGGTATGTCGATAAAAAGATCATGATAGTTCAGATAGTGCTCGAAATGTGACCTTGAAAGGAAAAGTTTTCACGCTTACAGTCGTGAAAACTTAAGCGTGAAAACTTAATGAAGACAAAAGTGCAAATGTCGCAAGAAATGAAAGTGTCGTTTATTTGAAAAATGCGACGAAAACTTGATGTTCGCAAGACATAGGTGTAGGCAGCTTATAGGATCATAAAAAAAAGTGATTTGGCTGCCAACACCAGGGTGACCGTGTCTGAGTTTCATCTGCTACATATCTCCAAGGTGATCGTGGAAAGGCACTCATTGTGCCTCAACATGTAAATGTTAAATACAGTAATAAATTATGACTAGAGCAACTAAATTTCTAAAATTTCATTATTTTTTTCTGATATTACTCCAATATTTCATTTTTTAAATGTTACAGGTGAATTCCATAACTTTTGTTGATTGATTTATTATGTCAACTTCTGTCCAGGGTGACCGTGTCCGAGTTTCACCTGCTACATCTCTCCAGGGTGACTGTGGAAAGGCACCCGTAGTGCCTCACCAGGTAAATGTTAAATACAATAACAACTTAAGACTACAACTAAAATTCTGAAATTTTGTTATTGTTTTCCTGATATTACTGCAAAATTTCATTTTTTTAATGTTAGAGGTGAATTTCATAACTTTTGTTGATTGATTTATTGTATCAACATCTGTCTAGGGTGACCGTGTCTGAAAATCACCCTTTACATCTGTCCAGGGTGACCGTGGAAAGGCACCTGCAGTGCCTCACCAAGTAAATGTTAAATACAGTAACAACTTATGACTACAACAACTAAATTTCTCAATTGTTAAAGTTCATCTCATTAATTTTATTCATCAATGTATTGTGGCATGGTCAACATGGGAAGGCTCCCACAGAGGATATTGATGAGGATGAAATATTTTATACGACAAACACAATTTCAACTGTAACGAAGGCCTTGAAGAAGGCTAATATAGAATATCTAGGTTTGATTAGCAAAAGACCCCTGATACAGGAAGACAGGGCAAGAATTGTAGAGCTACAAACTACAATAACTAATTTTGGGGTAAGTGGCATCTTTACATATTTTTATTAGCTATGAAAATTTCATATCCATTTTTTAGTTTTATATTTTGTATATGATCTGATAAAGAAAAGTTTTTCGTTTGTAGGAGTTTTTAAACCCCGTGTGTGGGGAACCTGTCGATCCTGCAACTGCTATAGGTAATAGTGATGGTCCAATGCAAAAAAAAGGTTGACATAGCAAAGTGCAAGTGAGGCTTTTTGAGCATCCTGAGGTTCCCCTCAAATCCATTGATGAGCGGGGTGATTTTGACTGGCATGACATGTCGGAGAATGATGAGCCGGAGCTTGGAACTCCACATGATGACTTCAGAGAGGAACATGGTGTAGGTGCATAGGATACTATTCTTCATGGAGAAGAATGAATTAAAAGCACCGGATCACTAGATTTCACCTTTTTGGTGGATGACGCATGTGTTCTGATAAAGATTTAGAAGATTGCAGGTAATTGTCCCATTAATTGATTCATTTTTTTCATGAAATTGAAATGGACATTTGTTGAGATTATTATAAATTAATGGATAACATGTTTCTGCAGGAAACAATTTTTTCTATAGAAACTTACATGACAAAGCATTGGAGTTGTTTGGCCCCACCATTCGCACATGGTGGAATGGCCAAGATAGAAAAAAGAAAGATTATTTAATAGATTACATGGTAAACTTGTTCGGCAACACTTTCAACAAGAAAGTGGTTACAAAGTTAGTCGACGAGAATTTAAAATACACCAGGGCCCAGTATAGGGATAAATTGCAAATAGACCTCAAGCATGAGCGCCCTCCCATGGTTCCCGAGAAAGAGTGGAAGGTGCTAATAGAGGATGCAATGGAGAAATTGTTTAAAAAACAAGGACGACAACCACGAGTTGGTCAAGCAAGGTACAACACATGTCATTTTATCAGTGAAATATGAGAATTTATGTTTTTCTTTCCTGTTTTAAGTAACAATTCGGATATCTAATTTTTTTCATAAATTCCATATATAGGCTACCAGACACCTCCAAAGCAACAAATGCTAGAGTGGAAAAACATAGCCAGTATAAACTAGGCCAAGGTGGCTACGGAAAACTAAAATCCCGAATAGTAAGATTTAAATGATTAACTGTGGTTAACATTTATTTAACAGTAGCGAACAAATATATGTTTTTGTTATTGGTATTTTTAATGGTGTTATGCATTGCAGTTAAATATGTTCGACACTGCTTCCATCGAGGACCTAAAGTTTGGTTACGAGCATGGTTTTAAAAGTGTGATTGAATATAGAAAAATCTTGGGCCAGACTCCTATCTCCCCAGCCACGCAGGTAAATCAAATGAATAAGGAAACTGCAGTAGCATGCTTGTAAAGTCTATTCATATTTTATTATATCACCCTTAACTAAGTATTTATGTTTGTTTTCAAGCAACAGTGCTACCACAGTAGTGAATCTAGCGGTATTCAACAGACACCACATCATACAAGGGTGCACATGTCCAATGATAGTGTAGA
>JASDQU011310031.1:30467-45823 GCA_032191745.1 Picea mariana
TGGGAAACTTAAGAAAAACTTCATCTCTTTCAGCATCCGGTCCGCTTCTTCTCCGGCGTAGTGACTGTTGCAGATGAAGGAGCCAATCTACCCCTTGATTCTAAGCTGCTTCTTTTTCTTCAAGGATACAAAATGGATGTCATCTAAATTCATGATCTGTCTTATATACTCTAATGTAAAGATTCTTACTGGCACATATTTGGGCAGCTTGTAGGGTGCCAACTCGCACTCGAATACTTTGATCTCGATGTGGTTTTGATACAGGTACCAATCCCCAGTCTTTGTATTTTCTGAGAGATGCAGGATTCTCTGGACTTCGTCGTTTATTCGAGGCTCGGGACTACCGCTCAACATGCTTACCACAGGGTGGTAGAACATATCGATGAATGCCTTGAAGCTATATTCTTTGGAGTTATGCTTCAACAAAGAGGTCCATGCTGTGACTGGCTGAGGCCTTCCATCTGCGTCCATTTTCTGCATGGAAAAACAAAATTTATCTGCTTGATAGAAAACAAACATGTAGGCCAGTATAGATGAGTACTTGAACATGCCTTCCATGCCAAAATTCACAAACTGTTCATGAATATTGTTTGCCAGGAAGGTGCTGAAATCAAACTGGGTGGTGGGATTTTCATCAGTGGAGAAAATGGATAGAAAACCCAGAATGGGCTCATCTACCCATTGGTTGGAATAGTACCCTAACATAGCACAAAGGGAGGAAATGACCTGGTTTCCCTTGGTGGAGAACATGGATGATGGGTAAGGGGTATTTGTGGAAGGGAATTGAGTGGAGGTGGGAAGGAAAAGCTAGAATATTTGAGCTCTCTGGGGAAAAGTCATCTTTTGATACAACTCTGTAAGGATTTCCAGGTTGAAAGGAGCCGCAGAGTCTGCACAGGGAATTTTCATCATCTGGTCTATGTCTTCGGGCGTGATGAGGAACAGGGTGTCTCCAGATGAGGATATGATGGATGAAAAAGAAGAAGTTTAAATTAACTAAAATAACTTGACTACCATTACATAGATCTTGAAAAAATAGCTAAAAAAATGATATTCAACTGAGTCTATATGAGGAAGATATACCCCTGGAAATATGTAAAAATGAGGATAAGCCAACCCATTTGTTAAAATAAAATTTCACTATGTTAGACTACAAAATAAATAAAAATCAACTATGCCACTACGCAGAGGACTAAAAAATACACATTTAAAAAAATGGCTTTGGAAACCAAGTCTCTATGGTGAATTTATTTTACTTTGAAAATTGCCTCCAAATTGTAAAGGTGTATCCTTGTAGGGGGGGGGTCTAGAGTGCCATGTGGCAATCCTAGACTATATAGATAACTATGATGTTCACTAGGAAAAGACTGCCCACTTGATTTCTTAGCTTACGGAGATGACATGTCAGTCCACATGGTGAGTGTTGATATGGAAATCTACATGGTGGGTATGGCATGGTAGTCCTTGCATGGTGACTTGGTAGTCCACATGGAGGGTCATAATGGGTGTTGATGTGGAGGAGGCCATGTAGGGGAGTTTTAAAGGAGGTTGCGCTAAAGGAATGGGTGGTTTCCACATGGAAGGGGCATGACCAAGTGCAAGGGGAGGGTTTAGGATATGAGATGGAATTGACTAATATGAGGGTGAAGTAAAGGTGTGGATGGTGTGATGTACAAGGGAGGAGTGTAGGGTTAAAGTGTGGCCAATGGTATAGTTCAGGTGGAAGTACCAAATGTCTTGGAAAGATGTGTTAGGGTAGGTTGGTGGTAGGAATGTTGGGTTCCCTGCAGGTGCAAAAAAGGGTGAGTGGTGGATCAATTTGAATGACGAATGAAAATGTGGTAGTTGGTTATGTGTAGTGGTCAATGACATAGAGAAGGCACTAGAAAAAGATAAGCATTGGTATTAATAGGCAAGGCATGAATTTCAATGTGTGTGGGGTAGTGAAAAAGGTCATGCCATTGGAAAAAAAATTGTTGTGGCAAGGTACTAAATAGGGAGAGTAGATCTCCCCCTTATAATATTTGGTGTCTGCCTAGCTTATGTGTCTAGAAAGTATTATTTTCTTGCACTTGTATATAATAAAATGAACTTATTAACCACTCACATGATTTGCATTAACAACAAGTTCATGAAGGGAAGTAAGTGGCCTACTTTGTATACCTATCTCATGGTATATGTTGAGTCTTGATGAGTTGCATAGTTTTTTGTTTCATTTTGTTGTTTTAGTTCTATAGAGAAGTTTAGTTTTCCATATTTCAAACTTGTGTTGTGTGACTTATTAGATGTGCTTATCATGAACTATGGTAATTAAAAATCTTTGGTAGTAATACAATTGGTGCTAAATGACACTGTCTGATTAAACATTACGAGAAACTGTATGCCAGCCTATCTTCTTCTTTTGGTTAACTTTTTGTTTTGGTATGATTGTGCAAATCAACTAAGGTCTATTTAGCTATCATGGTTGTTTCATAGAAATGTACTTATCTAATCATAGAACATTTTAGAAAGAAAATAACTGTATCTAGACCATCTATAGAGGATATATGATCATTGATGCACCTTATTCAATTGAGTTACAATCTCATTGGTGTTCTCTTAATTGGGTTGTTTGCAAGTAACTAAATGAGATATCTGCATCAAACTTGGTATGCTTGTATGTGTTAAAGGGAAATGATCTTGACATTGATGCCAAGAATAGGACAATCCATTAGTGATATTCTAAAAATGTCTAGCATTAGCTTCTGCACTTCGAGGGACTTTAACATGGCTATTGCTTTTAGCATAAGTTTAACAATCATGAAGGAGGCTCTTAGTATGGACCTCATGTGCTTGACCAAGTTAACTATCATCCTGTTTTTCAGATCCTCAAGAATTCTTTAGCACAATGTTGTAGTAGGAAAACTTAATATTGGAATTCTTGCATGTTATAATGTTCTTTATGTTGAATCCAACAACTGAATTGTTCTTAATTTTCACATTTCAAAAGAAAAAAATTTGTTTGATCACAAGTTACAGCTAGTAAAAGCAGCTGAGTTTGTGAACAAAGTATCAAGGGTCAATTTTATCAATCTATTTTGATACATGTATATAATTCAAATGTTGAGGAGGCAAACCAGCCTGTATCAATAAATAAATCATTTTAATATGAGAAAGTCAATCTTTCCCTTGAAGATTGATTTATAATATATATGTCCTCTTGATTCTTATTATTTTTTTGACTCTTAGCTAGACTTCAGGCAACCTTTCACATTTACAACCTATTATCATCTAGTTTGCACATAGGTGGGAGCCACATATATCTGGGTACAAACATAAACCTATATATTTTGAGGGGTAACAGTGTGTATTTATTTTTCTTTTCTTTGCATATGAACATAATGCCACTCACGTCCGATTAACATACTCAAAAATCCAATGAACCCACAACCCCTAGGCCATCCAAAGATCAACCTGTAAACCTGCCTTTGTGATGAAAATCACAAGAGTAGTGAAAACATTCACTAGTGTAGACCTCATGAAAAATGAGGGGTAATAGGGTCATCTCACTCATGAATCTATACAAGTTTTCATCTCTAGGTCATATATCTTCATTAAATTGTCTTCTATGTGCATGACATCATCACTAATCATGTCATTCACTTCTACTCCCACTTCTAGCAAACCATTCACTAGGCACGGTTTCCTTCCATTACTTTGAATTTCATTGTTGGATAGTTCTTCGGGCTCTGTGACATTGGGGTAAGCTATCCTTGTGCTTCTCATCTGCAAAAGTCACATCTTAACCAAATTCACATTGACGTGTGAGAATTTACATCCTTGTACTCATTCTTTTGGTTTTATCAATGACACATTTACATCCTCCTGTTCTCTTTTGCACAATGGGCATTGTACACTACTGTACTCAATCCACTGATTCTATCAATGAAAATTTTACACCTTTCATTGAGAATGGGTAAGATATAACTCTTGGTGCACAATCAAGAAACAAACTCTAGATACTGTGGAGAAAGTCAAATTACTAATGGTGGTATGTTCTTGGATGAAAGGGAGAATGAACAAGACCTTCAGTGAAGATGAAACTATTGTAAGAGCAGTAGGGTATTTTGGGGAGATATTAGGTCAAAATCATTGAAGGTTAAGGTGAGATGCCTATTTTCATCTGAGAAATATATACATTCTTTATTAAATGTGGTAAGAAACACAATATCCTCATGTTGTGTTGCTTACATGTTGTATGTTCTAATTTTGCAGAAACCACCTTTAGGCTATTAGAAATTATGCTTAGACATCTGGGTGATTCATGCCATAGTTTGTGCTCATGTTCACACTGTACACTTTTATGTAGTATTGTATGATAGATGTCAGGGAGTATTTTGTACCTCTGAAATGTCACATGCTTACATTTTTCTACTATGACGGTATGACCAAATCGATAATCAGTGCATCGAACTTCTTGAAATTCATGCCATTGCCTGTGGAAGAAGTTAGCATTTTACTAGCCTATAATAGAAGCTAGAACCGACTAAATTAATAGTTAAGTACTTATTATACAGTTTGTATTTTCAAATTAGACTTCTTGCTTCTTGAGGCTGGTTACGCTTGGTTTGTGTGTATTTGATGTAAGATGTCTTTATATAAACCACTGACATTTTGTGTACCTGATAATAAAATTTGAGAACCTATATTTTACTATTTCCCAATATTCATCTGTTGGTTTCCTGCAATCATTCTAAGCAATATTCTCTGCATGATGAGCATTGAGAACTCATGCGGTAGTAACTTTTGGTATGTATGATGTCAAATTCCAGCTTTGTTTATAATAAAATTGATAAGATAATTTTCAGTGCTTCTCTAATTTAAAGTCACAGCTTAACCAAACATCAAATTGAGGTGTGAGATTCCATTGCTCTTGAGACAACTAAACCCTCCAGCCAACAATTTAACTCCTTAGTATACAGAGATGTACACATCCTACCCCTCTAAATTCAAACCGAACACTTGTATGTGAAATATGAATGGTGGATTGTATGGATGTCGATATTCTTGGATTAGTCCAGATAGCTATAATGTTACAATTTATGGGTTGTTGGCTGTGGTGCAACATGCCAAACATAGATTGGAGAATCTCCTCAATTTTACGAGGAGATGAACAAGGAAGTGGGACTAACAAATTTCAAGGACAATACAAGGAATCAAACAACAAACAAAGCAATAGAATTAAGCAAATTTTCTTCTACTGGAATAGAAAGATATATTCATTTCAATTAATCACCACAAATTCATTTCTGTGTCATTTGAGAGGCTAATCAACACCTCTGCCCCCATGAGTTCAGTTAATTTTTTTTTGTTAATATCTTAAGGGCTCCAATTGAAATGTAAAAGTACAATGATTCTGGTATTGGCAAAAATCATATCAAACTGCTTAAAGCACAAGTAAAAAAATCCACAACATGTAGCTCTTGATGTAGGAACGCCGCTAAACTTTACACAAACTCATCAATCCCCTATCCCCTCTTTGATAAAGAAAGTAAAACATACCAGAAAGTAGGTTGCATTCATGATCTCACTAGCATTCTGAATTGAGTATGACAGCCCATTAAAGTGAATAATCTGTATAAGAGAGATAATAAGCTACCTCTCACAAAGAAAAAAAATTAAATGTATGACCATTTTAAGCTTCACAAAATTTCCACATAATGACCCTCTTTATTGAATCCCAGAATTTATCTCCATTCATGTTCACTTATTGAGCATACAAACACGTACCTCGACATATTCTTTCAAGTTCTTCTTAACGTGCTTTACAATCAAGGGTGTGTCAGTAACCAATTCCACTCGAGGTATCACATTATTATGTGGAAGTTCATTAAGGACTTTTTGAATATAGCTAGATGTTGCATGTATTTTTCTTTTAGGCCTAGCATCAAAAGTATACTTTCATTTAGATATTGTCAATCAACCATAAAATTAGAGTTCATTCATTCTTTTTATCATGCAATTGCATAACACTGCAAAGTCCTATTGCCCCATATCACACTGTAGAATTCCTTTGCATCATGTTTCATTGAAAAATTAACCCTACCCATTCTCATTATGGAAAAGATTGATCCAAAGTAAACCATTTCACCATGATCACCATAAATTTCTACATGAATGCATGTAGGAGATTGCAAAAACTTTTAAGAACTATTCATAGAATTCAAATTGTCATGATAGAAAAGGGGTCTTTCTTCAAATATTGATCAAGATAATGTGAATTGTTGGATTCTTATTTATTTCTCTTATAGAAGAGAGGCATTTCTATGAAGTCGTTCAAATTAAAGGCCATTAAAACCTTTGACATATTTTAAAGGATTATTACATGGAAGTGGAACTATTCCAACGTATAACATTATTCATTAATTGAAGGTTGAAGGTGCAAAGTACATAATTCAACTCTAATGGTGTGGAAAAACTCCCCAAAACAGTGAGGCCAGATGTCATTGGAAATTGAGGAACATCTATGCAGAGTTGCTAATAAGCCTCTAGTATACAAAGAATGTGTCCTCCTCATGGAACCAACAATAAGTCTTCATCATTGAAGCTAGGGAGATTTTCTTTTGCCACTCTTTTTAGTCATGATCTATGTTGTCAATTGTTATTGTATTAAATGTAGTCAACATTGTTGAATGACATTTGGACATTATTTCCAACATGAAGTACATATGAGTGCCATAAAGCCTCTCCTTGAAATGTACAGTGAATAATTATTACCAAGAAGGCATTCGGCTCAACAAAATTAGTCAAATAAAACAAGGTCATCGGTTCACCAAAATCAGTCAAATAAAATGAGATTCTAACCTGTAAAAAAAACAATTAACTTGTTCAAACATTGATTCAACGTGTTCGAGTGGTAAACATATGAACAAACTTTAAGTGGTAATGTTTTCATAAAAACATAGGATGGCTAATTTTCTTCTGAGGATTCTTGGATTCCAGTAATGAATGTGGATCAACAAGAAACTATGTAGCTATTTATGTTAATAGGGTAGCTGGTTAGGGTTTCCAAATTAGGGGTACTATTTACCCTTGTTACAATTTACCCAATAGGGTAGCTAGTTAGGGTCTCCAAATTAGGGGTATTATTTACCCTTGCTACAATTCACCCGATAGGTTTAGGCGGTGTAATTGACATTACCAACAAAGCAAGAGAATTGTTGAGGACGAAGATATAAAAAAAATATTGACTTTAATAGAGGTCATCTCCGAGTTTTTCAATAATTTAATGGCCATGAACTTCTTTAGGAATTCTCTGACTCAAACAAGGAAAAGGAACTTGGCCAAACTTAAATTAGTTGTAGAGACCTAGATTCAAGTTTTGAATCTGTTTTGAACTGTGATATAGAGTATCTAGCAACAGAAGTTTGTGGAGTAGCATACCATTATCGTCTTCATGTATAATTTCTTCAGACTTTCTCTTTGTCTATAATAAAAATTGAACACCATTTTTGGTTTGTTCTCTGCAAAATTAGAAGTTGTTGCTTCTTAAGATTAAAGACTAGTGAATCTTCTCTTAAAATTCAGCTAATGAGAGACAATTATACTAAGATCCTCTCCCAGTTTGTTGTCCCAAGGGGTAGGGAAATCATAAAGTTTAATGGGGCTACTAAGAGCAACACAGGAAGGGCAGAAAATGGTGGACTATAGATTGTTTATTCTTTCCAAGATTGTTTTGTGCCTAGCTATAAGCAGATACTTAATTGATGCATGATTATATTTCCTGCTTTTCCTTCTCTATTGATTTATGTTACTTATTGATATTGATGGCAAAAAAGGGAGAAAGCTTGTTAAGGTTTGCTATTTAAAAACATATTGTATTGTTATCTTGATGTATTATTGGCTAATAGTCCCTTCTTTTATGCAGTTGTCAATTTACCATCTCCAAATCATCATTCGTTTGTCACAAACGACTCCATTTCTTCAATTGATCTTGTGATGGGCATAGTTGATGCAACAGCTATTGGAACTACAAACATTGTTGTAGAGGACTTGAGAGTTGCTAGGAACCAACAGACAACAACACTGCATATGGTTATACCTATTGAAATTCATTTATATCTATCATTATTCACTAGAGTAAGAGGTGTTCTCAATGGAGAAGATCTTGTATCCTTTACAACACCATGGTATTTTGTGGTAGGTCGGGAATATGTTGTTCATATCAAGGCATTTTCCCGGCAGTCCAGTGCTCAACCTCTTTATTTGACAGAGGTTTGTTTTATGGAAACCTTGCTAATTTTGGTTGCACCTTATCTAAAATTTCAATTCTTCATCTATTAATTTTCTATAGATTAGTTGTCAGTATCCTTTTCATATATAATGATAAATATTAACCAGCTCAAGAATAATTTTCTTTTATCCCACACCGATAACAATTGTGAAATGAAGATGGTTGGTAAAGCATTACCTGTGCCAAAAACGTTGCTGATCTGGACACTATCTTTGGGTGCAATTCGATAGGTTGATGTGATAGCATCCTCCTTGACTCTATTACTAACATTGCCAATGGTTTCAGTGTCATGCCTTGTGGGTTGTCTTTGTCTTGTGGTTGTTATCTATGGCGATGTTACAGTCTATCTCTACAATGACATATCCCTATGTTGGAATTTCCTTCCACATTAAAACCCCTCTTATTAATTGAGTGTGTGTGTTAATGTCCAGTTGGGTATGTGTTGTGAATAATCCTACATAGCTAACAATTGTGAGATGGAGGTAGTTTATAAGGCATTACCTGTACCAAAGGCTTTGCCAATCTAGAGGGATTTGGGGTGCAAGTCCCCAGTTGATGTAATAGCATCCTCCCTCACCCTAATACTACCAGTTCCTGTGGATTTGGTATCATATTTCATGGGCGATATTTGGCTTGTGGTTGTTTTCTATGTGATGTTACAAGCTATCTTTATGGTTGCATATTCTTATGTTGGGATTGTGTTCACATTAATACTTTTATTAATTGTGTGTGTGTATGCGTTAAACATCATTGTTGGGTGTGTGTGTCACTGTGTTGTGAATAATACCACATGGATAAAAATTGTAAGATGGAGATGGTATACAAGCCATCGCTCACACCAAAATATTTTCCAATCTAGAAGATGGATTTGGGCTGCAAGTCCCTGGGTTGATGTCATAGCATCCTCCCTCACTCTTGGACTGACATTGCTGATAGTTTTGGTGTCATTCTTTGTGGTCCATCTTTGGATTGTGGTTGTTATCTATGTGCCAAAAACTTTGCTGATCTGGACACTATCTTTGGGTGAAATTCTACAGGTTGATGTGATAGCATCCTCCTTGACTCTATTACTAACATTTTCGTTGGTTTTGGTGTCATGCCTTGTGGGTTGTCTTTGGCTTGTGGTTGTTATGTATGGTGATGTTACAGTCTATCTCTATAGTGACATATCCCTATGTTGGAATTTCCTTCCACATTAACATCCCTCTTCTTAATTGAGTGTGTGTGTTAATGTCCAGTTGGGTATGCATTGTGAATAATCCTACATAGATAACAATTGTGAGATGGAGGTGGTTTATAAGGTATTACCTATACCAAATTCTTTTCCGATCTGGAGGGATTTGGGGTGCAAGTCCCCGGTTGATGTGATAGCATCCTCCCTCACCCTGATACTACCAATGCATGTGGATTTAGTATCATATCGCATGGGCGATATTTGGATTGTGGTTGTTTTCTATGTGATGTTACAAGCTATCTTTACATTTTCATATTCTTATGTTGGGATTGTGTTCACATTAATACTTTTCTTAATTGTGTGTGTGTGCGCGCGTTAAACATCACTGTTGGGTGTGTGTGTCACTGTGTTGTGAATAATCCCACATGGATAACAATTGTAAGATGGATATGGTATACAAGCCATTGCTCACACCAAAATCTTTGCCAATCTGGAAGATGGCTTTGAGCTGCAAGTCCTTGGGTTGATGTCATGGCATCCTCCCTCGCTCTTGGGCTAACATTGTTGATAGTTTTGGTGTCATTCTTGTGGGCCATATTTGGATTGTGGTTGTTATCTATGTGTTGTTATAGATTATTTGTAGAGTGGAATAGCGCTATGCTGAGATTTAATTCTACATTAATAGTCCTCTTCTTACTGTAGCTTTCAATGTCAGTGTAGGAGTGATAATTCTGCTGCTGAAATTCAATTGCATTTGTTTTCACCTTTGACTAGATTGTTAAAACTGTTAAGTTGTTAAAATGTTTCAGTGATCTTGTCCTTAGATCTGACTATTTTCTGATTATTTACCTCATTTAATTATGGTCAATTTTAATGAGAAATATAAAAATAGATGATCATCGTTGTCCTTGGTATAATATTTTTTGCTACTAGACTACCTCACAATTTGAGTGGAAGAGTGGATAAATCTATTGGAAAAATTTGTTTGCATTTATTTTTAGCTATTGTTTATATGGTTAGCATTGCTAGCTATTTGGTCGTACAAGACAATATCTAAGATTTCTCTTGCCAATATTATCATAGGCTTTTCAAGGATTTTTTGAGGTGTTGTCCAGTAAAGGGGGGCCATACAACAGTATGTATGGAGGAGAATAAAATTGTTAAGAAGAAAATTTATACAAAAACTGCCTCACATGAACAATCGTTTATGCACTACAATAGCAGCTACCTCACAATTTTGGAGTGCATAATAACTAGCAAACTGATTGAGAAGACGATTGTGTCTCAGTTGTTTTCATCAAAAGGAGAGGAAAATTGTAGTAGTGTTCCATTCCATGGACATTAGAGGAAGACAAGTAACACATAAAGCAATCAGAATTGAGTAGAAGGC
Source organism: Picea mariana (assembly GCA_032191745.1). Lineage (NCBI taxonomy): Eukaryota > Viridiplantae > Streptophyta > Pinopsida > Pinales > Pinaceae > Picea > Picea mariana. The sequence goes on from JASDQU011310031.1 coordinate 41,304, forward strand.
CACGATGTTTTAAGTTTGCAAGATGTGAATTGATTTCTCCAAATATTTTATTTTCTATAGTCATTCCTTAGTTTAATTGTAACTAACAATGTTCTCAAGGCATGCCAACCCCCCTATTATTCCCAATACACAACTTCTAATGAATATCTAATAGATTTGGTAATAGATCCATATTAACCAATTTGACACTTGTAGGTGCCAAGGATGCTCCATTTATTCACTACACACATTTTTAGCTATATTATATTTAAAAAGAAATAAACAGATCTAAATTAAAATAACTAGAATTGATGGCTATATAAAATTATATGCTGAAAGGAGCAATCACACCTGATCTGATGAACTGGTCAATAGTACAATTGGAATGGTTGGCCTGGCATGTTTCTCTTCCGCTGTATGGCCCTCTGTTAGTCTTTATCTTCACTCAATCAACAGACAAAGATCTTAAAGTACCTGCCAAAATCATTCAACGTCCTTAAATATCTAAAACATCAATACAAGTAATATTTGTAGCGCATTATTTACTCTAATATTCATTTTTATGAGAGTGTCAGAACATAACTGAATGAGATCCTCTTGGTTTCAAGAATAATTTATTGGAGCCACACATCTAATATTTGATCAAACTGTCTACCTTGATTTGAAGTAACAACAACGAAGTCAACATTGACTTTGTTGTTGCTCTATTGGATCGAGGGAGGTTTGCTCCAAGATTAAATGACTCCAATAAATTATTCTCTATTGAACATGGCCAACCATGTGAAGGTGAAAGATCTTATGGCCCCTCCCCCCTCCTCACATCACTCTCAATTCCCCAATACCTAACATATAAATCTATTGAAATATTTACAACAAAAAAAAACATATTAAAATATTAAAATATTCATGTACATCATCATTTAGTACTTTTATCCGGCCTCTTCTTCTTATCCCTATAGTTCCTAATCATTTCATCAATATCTACGTCTTCATTCTCTGGGTGCTCTTCAAAATCTGATTGTGATTGTGTCCTATCACGCAGAGCATGCCTAGTCATGGGGTACTCACGGTGTAATGGAGGTCATTGTGACGAGGCAACACCTACAAAAGAATAAATTACAAAATTTAAATGGCTAGTTTTTAAATATCATTGAACTAGTTCAATAATATTAAAAAAACACATGCAATGTGTTGGCCCTTGACCAAGTTTTGAAGAATACTTGGTCATAATTGACTGCTTTTGGGACTGCAAAAGCTTTCCAAGGAAGGAGCCCAATGCGAAGTGGAAAGTAAGGAAGCAAGACCTATTTTTGGGTCCATTTTAGGGTTTTGGGTTGATGTAACGGGAAAGGGATGTAGGCCTGTGGGTTTACTCACATTTAGGCCCATTTTGTAACCTATAAATAGGCAATGTAAATAGAGAAAGGTAGTGGTAATAGTAATGTAGTACATCTATGTGATGTATAATTGAGAGCTTAGTGCTAGTAACTGGATTTGTGTGATCGGATGTATCTTAGAGTGCTCTGTGCTTGATATCGGAAAGATAAGTGCAGTTTGTTGTAGTTTTGTGCTGAAGAGCAAGGAATAAGGATCTAGCGAGTTGCGTAGATATTCTGTTCTGTGCGAAGTAAGGGTCATTGAAGCTCTGTGTTGTAACTGCTTGACTGAGATAATATAAATAAGACTTTGTGGATGTAGCCCCAGGGTGGGGGTAAACCACCATAATTGTGTGTATAGTGCTTTGTTCTTCACTCTAATGTGTTTATCGCTTTCTTGGCTAAGTTCTTGATGTGATTAAGTAGATCTAGTTATGATCTATGTTGATGATATATGAATGAACATTAGATCTGATATATAAGATGCTTAGTGCTTGATCTGTTGAATCTAATTTATATTTATGTGTCTAAGTACTGAATCATCCTTAGTAAAAGTATTCACTGTGATGCTCTGTGCTTTCGGAAAAGTGTATTAATGAATGTATGTTAGAGAATAATTGATGCTAAGTACATTGTAAGAAAGATAATCACAGATGAGTGTCCCAACAAAGGTTGCAGACATCTAAGTCCTGCAACTACTCCTGCCTCTACCTCGGGTGAGACTTCATCTTCTTCGCAGGTGTTGCTGAAAGGGCCAATAATTAGGGTTTTGTTGGTGCGCTCTTGAGTGTTGAACCTTGGGTCTGCCCCAATGCCAACAAATGGTTCTATTGCTGGGACTGAAACTGTGATTGTTGGGAATTGAAGAAGAAGAATCTTTGTGAAAAATAAGCTCTGTGCGTAGATCTGTTTCCCTAGTGCACAGTTTTTTGTTTGAGCTGTGAAGCTTTGTGCCAAGAAAAATAGGTCAGATCTGAAGAAAATAAGTCAGGTCTGCGAAGAAAGAGGTCAAATCTGCAAGAAAAAGGTAAGATCTGTAAGCTCTGTGCTTTGATAAAGGTAAGAATAGTTAAAATTATTAGATCTATAAGCTTTGTGCCCTATAGAAGTAAGATAAGTGGAAATTTTTATTTCCAAAGCATGGATTTAGGTATGTTTGATAGATTTTGTCCTAGATTCAAAACCAGGGCATTAATAGATGAAATAAAGTTTGATATGAATAGATCTGATAAGTAAAATGATAGATATGTTATACCTATGCATTGAAAGAATATCTGGACTAACAAGTGGATGCAGGATCCTAGAAAGAGTTTTTTGCAGGCTAGTCACCATGATCCTGGTGTGCAGTACATAAGGAGTTGGGGAACATCTAAATGAAAAAGAGGATTAACCCTTTGTTATAGTTGCAGAAGACTGGGACATCTTTCTAAGGAATGCCCTGGGTGAAGACTTAGTTTCCTTTGTTGTAAGGCTATGGACCATGAAGTATTGGATTTCCCTAGAATGATTGCTAGGCTTGAGAAGCTTAATATGGAGCAAGAAAACCCTGAAGGAGATCAAGAGACTAACAGTATAGCAGAAACTCAGAAAGAATCAGAAAATATATTACTACAGATGAAAGATATCTTGAATGACCACCGACATGTTAGGCTATTAGAGATATTCAAAGAAAAGGAGAAGATCGAAGCAAGAATAAGGGACTTTGACATTGACTGTACTCTTGATGAAGAAACACAAGTGAACATTATGCTAGAAAGAACTTGGGAAGCTATAGGAAAGCCTTCCATGATCTCTTCACTAGGAGGAACAAGTTTCTCTAGAGGAAAGCAAGTAAACCTATGTGGAAGGCTCGCCCGAATACCTATGACTATCAATGGAAATTCGACAGAGGAAGACTTTGAGATCATTAAATTTGTTGAAAAAAAAGCCCCATTTACCATGCTCATAGGAAAACCTTGGATTGATAGAGAAAAATCCAGACAAAAAGAAGAAGAAAAAGTTTTGGAACATACGAAGTAGGAGTTAAAAGACTTTATGACCAGAAGGATAGCACACTTGATTGAAGAACATAAGAGAAGATCGTAGATATTTAATATTATCAACTCCGATGTCGAAGCTAAGAGAACACTTAAGGATCCACAAAAGATCGAGTTACCTATTTTTGATACAGAAGAATTATTATCAAGGAACCCTAGGAAAGACTTTCAACAACGTGAAGTAACTAAGACCACAGAAGATAAACATCAGAATGGTGTAACTACACTAGTTAAAAATATGCTTAGGGATTATTAAGAAAAATTAATTAGGTGATTAATTGTCTTAACATGGTTTTAACTAAACAAATATTGGAATAATAATATTAATTAAATATTTATTAGTTAATTAATTGTTATAATTTTGATTAATTAATTAATTGAATTAATTACCTATCACATTGAATGAACAGGGTAATAAATTTAATAGGGTTAATAAATTATATTATTTAAATTAAAGATTACATATACAGAGGGGATACGGGGCATTAACTATGTGGATAAGGTAATGACTGTAGAGATAAGGAAATAAATGAGGAGAAAGGGCGGTGAAGGCGGGATATGAGTGGAGGAGGCTTACGGATTTGGGGGAGGATCATTCGACTTGGATTTTGGGAGAGGGCTCTCTGGGATTTGGGAATTGGCTGGAGAGAGTTTGAGTTGGGGAGTTGGGCAAAGGATTAGTACAGGGGGCACCGGTTTGCTGGAGGTTTTGGGCACGGGGGCCAGGATATCCATATGGTATGCTGGAGCTAGGAAGCTGTCCTAGTTGGCAGGGTGGAAACAAGGTTTGGGCAGTGTTTGACACAGTTCAGCAACAAACAACCAGATCGATGGGGGAATTAGTATCAGGGAAAGGTAATTTAATTATTCTGTTGAGTAATCTTATGCGGTGGATAAAATTTTATTTTTTTTGTCGAATATCATATGCTCATATGTTGGTGATTGAATTATTTTAGTATAAGAAAGAATTATATGATAAATTAGAATTAAATTTTGTATTTTTTTTGTACGGCTACTACACATGGTATCAGAGCTTCGTTCAAAATCTAGAGCCAAGGACCTACCCACCTACTCAAAATTAACCCAGAAATGAACCACTAAATAAAACTACTTAAAAAATTGGAATCTC
>JASDQU011310036.1:8192-25267 GCA_032191745.1 Picea mariana
GATCAGCCTTCCAGAGCAGAGAAGCCTGTCGAAGATGCAACAAATAACAACAAAGAAGATAAATCTCATAACCCCTTACTGATAACCAAAGACCCTGTCCCAGAAGTGAGAGAAGTTATAAATCCCCTTCCCTCATTCATCTTTGATCACTAAATTCAAAAGATCAGAATCCATGTGCCCCTCTTAGAGCTAGTGAAGCATGAAGATTTCAAAAAATCCCTCTCTAAGTTGTTGCAGTCTGAGCCATATTGCCATTCCACAGACTCGGTAAATCTTCAAGATGAAAATCCAACAGTCATCTTAGGCCCTATGGTAGAATATAGAGATGATTCATCCCCTCCCTTCTATACATCATTGAACATACATGATAAGGTGCTGCATACTTGTTTGATGGATTCAGGGGCCTCTCATAATCTCATGCCCAAAACTGTCATGGGAGAACTCATATTAGAGATCACAAAGGCTTATCATGATTTGTATTCTTTTGATTCAAGGAGAGTGAAATGTCTTGGGGTCATCAAATATCTGGTCATGACCTTGTTTTAGCTTCCCATGAAGAGCATGGTCATGGATATCGTGGTGGTTGATGTCGCCCCCCCAATTTTGGCATGCTCTTGTCAAGATATTAGATAAAACGACTTGGGGAAACCTTGCAAATGGACCTCACATATGCTACCATTCCAGTGTTCAGAGGGGAGCATAGGAGACTGTACAAATAAGCTCAGTTGGCCTACATTATTAGTGATGAATCATACCCCACCAATCATCCTATCTTTGCACTTGATACTGATTTGGGATCTAGTTTGTTACAACTCACTGATACTCCTGAAGCTCCTCTTGAAATCAGAAAGAAACCCATTTATTTTCATGAAATACCTCCTCCAACTAATTCTGTGTGGAATATGTTCTTTGAAGGATCCTATTCTAGGGAAGGTGATGGTGTTGGAGTGGTTTTTGTGTCACCTTGTCAAGAAGCCATAACTTTTTCCTATAAACTAGAATTTTAAGCTACCAACAATGTGGCAGAGTATGAGGCTATTGTTTTGGGTTTGAGGGCTGCAAAGGATATGGGAATTGAAGAGATAGAAGTGTTTGGAGATGTTCAGTTGATTGTCCAACATATAAGAAATATTTATCATTCCAAACACCCTCAGCTCAGAAGTTACAGAAATGAAGTATGGGACTTAATTAACAGTTTTTTCTCGGCTTTCAACATTTTATTTATTCCAAGAGAAGAGAATTTCATGGTTGATTCTCTGGCCATCTCAGTGAGCCAGTTCAGGGTCTCACTACTACCTAAGCTCATGTATGATGTTGAGATTAGATATAGACCCTCTGTACCTGATAATATCAAGCATTGGAAGGTGTTCGGGGATGATCTTGAAATCAGAAGATTTCTTGAGTCGGTTGATGAGTTATCTGCATTATACATTGATGAGGACCATGATTTTGAAGGTGACCCTCCCCCTCAAGTACTTCTGAATAAAATTTCTAACCACCATATTGTTCAGCTACCTAGCAACCACATTCCAAAGGGACTAGTTCCTTTATAAAGATTGTTAGATGGGAATGATGTGGCGGTAAAGTTTAAAGGCCCAGCTAAATATGTTGATGTAGCTGAGTGAAATATTGGCATAGAGGAGGATCCAAAATTGGTCAAGATGTCAAGCAGCCTGCCGAAGGAACAAAGGGTCGATTATACTGAGTTATTAAGAGAATTTGTTGATGTGTTTTCCTGGACCTATGAATACCTCAAGACATACGACACAACCGCCATTGAGCATAAGATTCCATTAAGAGAAGAGGCCAAACCATTTAGGCAGAAATTAAGATTAATAAATCCTATGTTGCTCCCCATTATGGAAAGGAAGGTAAAGAAGTTGTTGGACACACAAATCATTTTCCCTTTGAGATATTAGGAATGGGTAGCCAACCTAGTCCCAGTGAGAAAGAAGAGTGGAGAAATCAAAAGCTGTGTCGATTTCAAAAATCTGAACAAGAGATCTAAGAAGGACAATTACTCACTGCCAAAGATAGAACACATATTGCATAGGGTGACTGGTGCATCTAGGATTTCCATGATTGATGGATTTTCTGGCTACAATCAGATCTTTGTCCTACCTGAAGACAAAGAAAAGACATCCTTTACCACTCCTTGGGGCACATTCATGTATTCCAAAATGCCCTTTGGATCGATGAATGCAGGAGAAACCTTTCAGCGAGCCATGGACATCACCTTCATTAGAGAAAGAGATAAATTCATGGTCATTTATCTGGATAACATAACGGTCTTCTCCAAATCTGATAAAGAACATTGTCAACATATGAGGAAAGTCTTCTCGAAATCCAGAAGGTTTGGTCTCTCCCTAAATCCCAAGAAGTCTTTATTTGCCATGCAGGAAGGAAAATTGTTGGGACACATTGTATCATCTGAGGGGGTCAGGATTGATTCAAGCACAGTAGAATCTATTCAAGCCTTATCACTTTCCAGATCCAAAAAAGAAATTCAATTCTTCATGGGAAAAATCAATTTCTTACAAAGGTTTGTTTCAAATTTTGTTGAATTGGTGAAGCCTATCACAACCATGCTCAAGAATCGGAGCAAAGTAAAATGGACTCTCGAATCCAGAGAATCCTTCAATCAAATTAAAAAGGCACTTATTGAAGCACCTATACTAGTCAGTCCTGATTATTCCAAGGATTTTCTGATTTTTTCGTTTACTTCATTTGATACAATGGTCATTGTCTTACTACAAAAGAATGATGAAGGGTTGGAGCAACCTATTTCCTTTTTCAATAGAGTGCTGAGAGACATAGAGGTCGGATATGACATCATGAAGAAGCAAGCGTATGCCTTGGTGAAAGATATTAAATCTTTCAGAGTCTATGTTGCACATTCAAAAATCATTGCATATGTTCCTTCAGCGTCTGTGAAGGACATTCTCATTTAGCCTAACATAGACGGGAGAAGGAGCAAGTGTATTTCCAGAATCCTTGAATTTGATCTAGAAATAAAACCCACCAAGACAGTTAAAGGATAGGGTTTAGCCAAGCTGTTGGCTGAATCTTATTGTAAATATTTGGAGGTTAACTTCATCAACACTTTCTTAGAAAACTAGTAGGCTGAAACATTTGATAAAGGTCCTCGAGACAACCCTCCATTAGCATAATGCACTTGGTACAAAGATATTATATTTCTTTTATAGGAGTTGCGACCTCCAGATGGTATGGGAAGGAGCAATGCAAGATATTTAAAGCTCAAAACAATCAGATATTGCCCTATTGACCAGGTTCTGTATTGGAAGGACCCTCTAGGAGTGCTTCTGAGATTTTTAGACCCACAGGAAGCTCAAAAAATTATATTTGATTTCCATGACAACCTATGTGGGGGACATCATTTCTGGAAAACCACAGCCTACAAAATTCTCAGGGATGGGTACTACTCGCCTACTCTATTCACTGATGTTTGTGTGAAATTTAGTGCTTGTATCAAATGTCAGAAATTCTCTGGAAAGCAGCAACTCAAGTCTCTGCCATTGAAGGCTATGGTAGTTTCAGGGCCTTTCCAGCAGTGGGGTCTTGACTTCATTGGGGAAATCCATCCTGCTTCAAGTAGTCAACATAGATGGATCTTAACTGCAACAGATTATTTCACCAAGTGGACAGAAGCTATCTCCACAAGGAACACTTCTCATAAAGTGATCATTGGTTTTCTTTAAGATATTATGGCAAGGTTCAGTTGTTTGAACAAAATTGTCACTAATAATGTTGCTTATTTCAAAGCTGAACCATTGATCAAGTTTTGTGAGCAGTTTGAAATTTCATTGATTCACACTACGCCCTACTATCCCCAAGGCAATGGATTCGCAGAATCCTCTAACAATATCCTTATAAAGATTATCAAAAGACTGTTGGAGGACAATAATAAATCATGGGATTCGAAGCTTAATTTTTTTCTGTGCATTGATAGAGTGGCAAAAAAGAGATCCCTAGGCATCTCTCTGTTCCAACTTGTATATGGGTCTGAAGTAGTTTTCCCTTGTCAGCTTGCCCTGCCTATAGAAAAATTCTTCCAGGACTAGCAAGAAGATCCTGATGACATGATCAGGAGAATTCATCAGCTGGTAGAAGTACAACAAACTAGAGAGTAGGTGATGGGTAGAGCACATTACCATCAATAGAAAATCAAATAGGCCTTTGTCAGGAAAGGCAATAAAGAAGATTTCCAGCTGGGAGATCTAGTACTCAAATGGGATGCGCCCAGATAGGGCATGGAAAAGAATGGAAAATTTGAATCCCTTTGGATCAGCCCCTTCAAAATCTCTAAGAGGTTCCCAAATAAAAATTATAGATTGCAGAATTTGGAGGGAGACAAAGTCTTTGGTGGCCTTGTAAATGGGCACTTCCTGAAATTGTTTTTTGTTTAAAGCCACAATCGGTGCCCCACCATTGTAAATACCATCTATGTTTTACCGTTTCTTTTTTTGATAGGATAATCCATAACCCAAAGCAAATACACTGGACCTACATGATCTTGGCATCTTGCAGGGAGCATGCCATCCCCTGTGGAGCCAATGTTAATGCATAAACCTGTCAAGGTCTTGTGAGTTGTGGTTTCTACCCAGGTCTGTAATTTTGTCTGTCTCTCCTCCTTTTGTAGACCCGATCGTAGGTTCTTCCTATCAGCTTGTATTTTTCCTTCTATTAGCCTTCATCTATTTGATAGACCTATTTTTCCTTAGCATCTTTCCTGAGCAATTTTGGCCCTAAGATTTTCTTTTTCTCCAAGGTCGATCACTCCACCCTTTACCTCTGTCATTGATCTTTGTTCTCCCGAGCCCTCAGCCAGTCACTCAAGTAAACTAGACAGGCCGTAGTCATGAACACCAAGTGAAACACTTGAAGCAGTCTCATATAAACTCAAATCAATCGAGCGAGAAAGATCAATTTTTAACGGCGGAGATCCATCAGGCAGATCAGATCGATGACCAACAGATGATCGGGATCATACATTTGCACCAAGTTTGGCATCAAATAGAGGTTCGAAATCACAAGTTCAATTCTAGCCGTTGGTACCAAGGAGGATGTGTGGTGCAATATTATCATTTCGTGGTTTTGCGAGATGGAGCGATCAAGGACTAAGTCATCAGAACTCATGAAATGCAAAATCTTGAAAAGATCACAGTCATTGATCAAAGGCGATATATGGACCATTGGATCATCCTTTCCTGATTTCACTAGTCAGGAAAGTAAGAGGGTAGAGTCTTGAATACTCGTGACATGCAAAGTCCCGAAATGATCTTGATCGTTCATTCCAGAAAGACGCATGGAGCAGGATCAACATATAGAAAGTTGCTTGAGGAGATGATCATGGCCGTCAGATCCAAGAAAAATCCGATAGTTGATCCAAATGATTCGTTTCACATTTTCGGGCATCATAATACTTGGGATCAAGGGGAGTGGAAACTCCGGAAATGAGAAATCTTGAAATTTCACATGGGGAAAGCACGAGGTCATGGCTCGCAGTCGCATGGGGCAAAGGAAATGGATCTGCGTGAAAGATGAAAGTGCCTGAATTGGTCACAATGAAATATCTACGTGACTGTGAGGTGCCAAAATTGAATCGAAGGAGTTGTGAGCTCACCTGGAACATTCATGGGTGTCAGGTCTCACCCTGATCCCGATGAAAGTAGTAAATGAAAATGGGGAAGGTGGTTGAAACCTTGTTTCATCAAATAAATGGAAAGAATGGAAAGTTTGGCTGTGGAGGACAGACTGTCAGTCGAAATTTCCCTGTCATGGATTTTCTTATGAAGCCCATACTCTTATGATCTTGCATTTGACAGAAGAATGCAAGTGTAGCCTGACAAAAGAAGATGCAGATGCGAAGCTTTGATTATAGTAGCCAGGTCACACTCCTGGTTGTGGCAGTTCTCTGAGTATAAATACTTAGTTTTGATATTTTTTTATGGTCGATGGTTGAGCTAAGATACCATATTGTAAAGTTTTAATGAAGCCTCTGGTTCTTTGGTTATGTGTCTTCATTTGAGACTTCTTGTTTAATGACAATCATATTTCTTATCATCTATTTTGCTTATGATATTGAAGACTCGAGCATGGATGATCCAGCTGAGTTGTTGTGACTGTATTGTAATGTATTTTTGATTGCAATATTGTTATGATGTTTTCCATTTCCTGAAGTTTTAGGTTCAAGAAGATCTTCTTTTCAGATCTTTTCTCCTTAGGCTACTAGAAGAACCGATGTCCACGACAGACCTCTACATTTTATTAGCAAAGTGTTCATCTTGCCCACCCCTACTACAACCTACTGACTGAAGTTAAACTAAGACCTCACCTTCTTGTGCATACTAGTCTAGTTTCCTGAGTTAAGATGATATTTTCTCGAGTCTGCACCCATTTGACCTCTTTAAAAAATAATCTGTGACATAAAACTCTGATGGGTATCAAGCTTACCTCTGCCGCAATCCAGAGGTGACTTCCAGTGGTAACAATACCCCATGAATAATTTACACCCGAGAAGAATGTACACCCCTCCAAGTAGAAGAATTGCAGGGGGGGATTTCCCCCCATGCGGGGTCTGGGGGGCCGATCCCCTCGGTTGGAGGGTCCAGGGGAAAGAGGGCCCCCAAAGGAAATTTTTCCTTATAAATGTATATTGTAATTTCATAGTAAATATGGACCATTCATTATAAGGCTGGAGATCTAACAATACAAGTTATGTTAGGGATTTTTTCCGTAGAAGGAAACCCTCTTTTATGAGGGAAATGTATTGCAGCTATGTATCATTTTGAATATTGTATTGTAAGAGAGGAGACTATGAGAGAAAGAAGAGGAAGTTACATCGGGTGTGATGTAGATTGTATCCTTTCTTTTGCTAGATAATAAAAAGGAAGGACCTGGAAATTTCTATGGTGGACGTAGCCCACACTCGGTGAGCCATGTATATCGGTGTCTCTATTGTATTGTGTATCTTCTATGCTTTATTTACACTTTTTTTTTTATTCTATTGCTCCGTGATCCTGTTTTTTCTAACAGGTAGGACATTCTCCTCCTCCTGATCCAACATTGAGGGATCACAAAGTTTGAGATTCCCCACATTCACTACTGATTAAATGCACATGTATTGGGGTAGAATGATTCTGTAGAAATTATCTTCCACCTTTTCCAATATCTGAAAAGGACCATACCACAAAGAATCAATATTCTTACCAGGACCCTGTAGCCTTTCTTTATTCATCTATAACCATACTCTATCTCCCACTCTATCTCTATTTTTTGCTATTCTTGTCTAGCATTGTACTTCTATTGTGACTTCTTCAGTGTCTCTTGTACTTGCAAATGGATCTTCATGATCTTCTAAATAACAATTCTACTTTTAATGAATCTCCTATGAGATCCTCCATCACTCCTTATTTTCCATATCGAACATCTAAGGATGAAGGTGGAAAATACCCAGAAAAAAGTTTGAAATGGTGAATTACCAGTAGAAGCGTAGACTGCTCTGTTATAAGAGTGTTGTATATATATCATATATCCATCCCAAGTCTTTGAATGCCTCTAATTGTAACCCCTCAAAAGATTCACCAAAGTCATGTTGACTACTTCCATCTGCCCATATTTTTGTGGATGGAATGTTGTAGACCTCTTAAACTTAGTGTCCATATTCTCCCAAAATGTAGTCCAAATGCACTGAGAAATTTGGCATCCTTTTCTGAGATGATTCTCATTGGTATCCCAAAGTTCACCCAGACCTATTCAAAGAGAATGTTTTCTACTTCCTATCCCTTTATGGTCTTTCTATAAGGAATGAGAATGCACATTTTGATGAACTTGTTGACTAGCAAAAATAAATAGTCATGTCCCTTGAGTGTGGTTGGTAAACCTCCCACAAAATTGATGGAAAATCTTTCCCAAGGTTGAGTGGGTACTAATAAGGGAGGGTATAGACCTTGCTTCTTGTTTTTGGGTTTGTTGGTACAACAAATTAAACATCCTTCAATATATCCTGCTATATCTTCTTTCATTATGGGTCGATACACATGCCTCTGTAAGCTGGAAACAATCTTCCCAATGTCAAAATGTCATGCAACCTTGGAGGTGTGAGCCTCTCTGACAAGCTGCAATTGTTCACCTTTAGGAACATAGAGTTGGTCGAGCTTGTAGATTAAACCATTCTAAAAATGATAGTTAACCTTTCCATCACCTTATTCTATATGAATTTGTCCCTGTAGTTGCAGAAAGACCTTCTTGAAGTCCTCATTTTCTATGTATTCCTATTTGTATGCATCATGGGTAAAACCATCCATGTACATTATAGTACCCAAAGATGTAATCTTGGATGTGGGTGGTCGTGAAAGTATGTCTTCTAACTTATTTGTGCTACCCTTCTTATACTTAATGACTAGATGAAATTGTTGTAAAAATCCCATCCACTTGTAATTCCTAGTTTGTTGTAGCTTACTCTTATATTGCAAATACTATAGTGATTGGTGATCTGTGTGGATGATGGTATCCTTTCCCATTTTATAGTTCTTTCACTTTTTGATAGATTGTACCAAGGCATAGAGCTCGTTGTCATAGGTAGGGTAGTTGAGAACCATTCCATGGAATACTTCTGAATGATAGAAGGAAATCCTTCCTGCCTACATCAATACTGCTCCCATAGCATACCCACTTGCATATGTCTCCACTTTGAAGGGATTCTACAATTTTCATATTGCAAGCATTTTTGTTTGAATGATCTTTATTTCCAACTCATCAAAGGCCTTCTGTTGATTATTCCCTCACCAAAATCTCTTAAAACTGGTTTTTATGGCATGGAGTGGTGCAACTACAACTAAAAATGAAGCTATGAACTTCTTCCATTATTGTGTTTTCCCCAAAAAACTCTCAACTTCATTGACATATGTAGGAATCGACCATTTCATGATAGCCTCCATCTTTACAGGATATATATTGAGCTCCCCTCCACCGATCACATATCCCAAATACACCAAAGACTGCTGAGAAAACTCACATTTCTTGAGATTGACCAGTATTTGGTGATTTTTCAGAGTCTCTAACACTTGCATAATATGTGAGATGTGTTCCTCCTAGGCAGCGTTATAAACCAATACATCATCGAAATAGGCAGTAACAAATGAATCTAGATAAGGATGTAGAACACCATTCATTAGTCTCATAAATGTAGTTGGTGCATTGCATAAACCAAATGGCATAACCAACCACTCATACAAACCTTTCCTTGTCTTGAAGGATGTCTTCCAGGTATCTTCTTCTTTGACTCATACCTATTGATATCATGATTTCAAATGCATCTTAGTGAAGTACTTGGCATGGTGCAACTGGTCCAATAGATCATCGATCCTAGGCAAAGGATACATATTCTTCAGTGTAATCTTGTTCAATGCCTTGTAATCAATATAAATTCTCCATGTCCCATCCTTCTTAGGAATAATTATGATGGGTAAACCACAAGGTGAGATACTTGGCCGAATCACACCTTTCTCCAACAACTAATGCAACTACATCTTCACTTCATTCACTTCTAGAACATGTTGACTATACAACCCAATATTCGACAATGGGGAGTCTGGAAAAAATGATATTTTATGTTCCACATCCCTACTGGATGGTATCTCTTTAGGCTCCCAAAAAACTCCAACTGATGTTTATTCTCTTTATTACACCCTACCATGGATGTCTTCACTCTCATTGACTCATCATCAGACTAATTTTATCTTAAGAACAACAAAAGATATTTCTTACTAGAACTAATCAACTTCTTGGCTTGGTTGAAACTTTCCAGTGAGATATTTGACTTGATTTTATGCATGTTGACAATGTAGTACTTCCATCCTTGATGAATAGGTATTAGTTGGCTCTCTAAATGAATATTGCATCCCTCATATACATGTAAGGGATTCCAAACACTACTCCACATTCATCAAGGGGTACTATGTCCAATTCCATTTCATCAATAAAATCAACACTTATAGCAAATTTAATCTTACACTATTTCATTACCTAAATATCTTTGTACCCATATTTATCCAACCCAATGGATAGAGGCTAGGGAGACCGTGAACCTCAGATCCAAGCTTGTTGACCATACCTACTGCTATGAGATTGGCATGTGAGCCAAAGTCGAACATAACATCTATCTTGGTCTTATTGACTTGAATCTTGATGTGGAAGAGCTTGGCCATCTCCTTCTCTTCTTGGTGATCAAGGCTACTCAAGGTCATCTCCTTCTGTATGAATGTGCAGAAAATATTTTCATCCACATTTGAGACACTTTCAACCTAACTGCTCAAATATTTGGCTAGAAGTTTCTTTTTCTTTCCGTACTTCTTGCAGTTCTTTAAGTTTAGTTTTGGATGTAGTTTCCAACATTTTTCCTCGGTGTGGCCATCAATGTTGCAATGATTGCAATGGTTCTTGGGATCTTTAATATAATGTGCAGTGTTTTTTTTCTTCTAATATTTTCCCCCTTTCCACTTCTTCCCCTCCTTGGAAGCTCCCCGGTGCTCGTTCTACTTCAAACCACTTATATGCCATTTCTTTTGGCCTATGTTTTCTAGGTACTATGTCTGTACACACACCTAATCCATTTTCCTTGGCTTGGAGAATCACATGCTTTCATAGAATACTTTGTAAACCCCCTAGACACTTGAGGAGTACATTAGGGTTCTTGGGAGAGATACACAACATGATGACCATATTTATGAACTCAATGGTGTACTATTGTACACTCTGTCCTTGCCTCTTCCCGAAGTAGTGCCACCAAATCCATTGGTCCTGTATATACTCGATAGGGTAGAATTGGGACTTGATGAGGGTTTTGAATTCCTCCCACCTAGTTAATGGTGGATCAACCTCTAGCCTAAGTGTTTTTATGTGCATTCCCAGTAGGTTAAGGCATGGCCCACTAACTTCAATCTAGAAAAAGAAAACTTATGCACTTCATCTATATGGTGAACACTAAAACAGACTTATGGTTGTTGCAACTAATAATTTAGTTATAATGCATTGATCTCACCTTGGTATGAATTTATGTCCAATTTCACTTCCATCTTGAATAAGGATTGTGAATGGTTCACTACACTCGAAATCGATTACTCTTTCTCTAATTCCTTCTAAGAGTCCTTTTTCGAGTCTTCCCGATCTCTCCATTTCCCCTTTGATCCGATCTTTGAGTTAGATCTCCATAATCTTCGAACAATTTGAGTTTTCTTGCCAGATCCACCATGAGGAGGTTCATATTGTGACTGATATCGAAAACTTATGGTTCCATTTGCTCAAATCTCTCTGATGCTAAATCTCGAGGGTTATTATGAATGGACTCCTCTGCCATGGATAGGGTTTCTATGACTTCTCTTTAAGACGATTCCTGGATCTTGCAGCTTCCCACAAATACCAAAAAGAAAAACCTTCTCTTATACCAATATGATCTGTAAAATTCTATGGATATTCCAGTGGAACAATTTCTCACAATAGATTTGAAAAATAACTTAAATAATGCTTATTAATTTATTTTTTCTTTAGATTTTCAGAATACTTAGTTACTCATTTTTATGCTTATGAATGAAATAGATAAAATGTGGAAAATAGAGAACAATAAAATACAATAACACCATCCATAGATAAACACAATATATGACTTGCAAAAGCTAATATGGGATAAAACCCAACTAGAAGGTGAGGTTGCTTTGCTCTCTTTTCTTTGGTATAGAAATGATGCAAGTACAAAGAAATAGGCACTCTCTATGGATTTGTCTTTGACTGATGGCCTATATGGATGCTATATAATCTCTCATCCTCTATCATTCTGAGAGAGTACCACTCTTAGATGTTTTTCTCAGCTATGGGACAATATGTAATGCAAAATAATGGAACGCCTTCTCCTCCTAGTGGCCCAGTATTTAACATAGCCTGATAGGCATATAGGGGTAGGTTTTTGACTTCCTTAACCCTCAATTGTGATAGGGTTTTGTGCCTTATAGAATATTCTTGAAATTACATACGTGGCTAGCCCCATATCCGCGAGTAATGAGGGTTGACGTGGCATCCTCTTGTACCATGGTGGTAAAAAAAGTAGGTTAACTTGCGGGAGGAATAAGTTTTGCATGTGAACTTCAATTGACCAACAATCTACATCATTGAAAAGGTTTCATAGTGTAGAAAACTATCAAGGGGGAAGGCACAAATTTCAAACACCAGAACCCCCAAAAATATCATTTAATGCCTCAAAATGGCTCTGGAAGGTTCGAGACACCAATTTTCCAAACTTAGACCTGCCACTAAAATGGCCCTGCAAGCTTATTCCTCCATTTTTTTCCAATCTAAAAGCATCGAGATAGATAACAAATAATATACTGATCCAATCCAGATCACCATTAGTTATTTATTTTTCAGTTGGCTACTCAGTTTCAATTTGATTGTTGGAAATAACTCAAGAAAAAATATTTGTTTGATGATTTTAAATTAGTTAGATACAATTTATGATATATATCTATTTTATTTGTTTATATTTGTATGAACTACAAGTAACATTGTTTGTTTTTGTTATTTTTATTTTATTTTTAAGCTTCCATGTGATACAACAACACTAATCACATAACAACATCTATGCCATATTGGATTCTACAGTGTTTGTTGGTACAATGATACAAAACCTTTCTTATTTTCTATTTATTGTAATGATAAAGAACATAGAATTACAAAATATCATTTTATAGAAACAATAATAGTTTTGTGACATTAGAAGTCATCAATTATTTAAAGAGGATAATAATTTCTCCACCCAAACTACACCTAATTTACAATTTTTCTACATCTAAATAAATCTAATTAACATTTTTTGTTTTCACATTATATCTTAAAAATGCATAAGTTGAAAGTTCCCTTACATTTTCAAAATTGTTGATGTACCTTCTAAGTTAACAATTACTTCTCTATTCTATTTTGAATATTTTGCAAATTTTATATATGTAATACCGCCACAAATTATAAATGTTAGAATTTTGTAATACCACCACAAGTTAGAAATGCTAGATTTTTTTTTAAAGATATTTAAAGTTAAATTGTTAATGACATATCAAAATTTCTTATATACTTTCTAAGTTGACAACTACTTCTCTATTTTAATTTGAATATTTTGCAAACTTCACATATGTCATGTGGCTTTCTAAATTAGAATGTTAGATATTTTAAGATAGGTTGTTCAATGACATAGGCACTTTACAATTATTACAAATATGCAATATGAAACCTTTCATCACTCGATCGTGTATGTGTACAAGATATTTAAACATTTCCATCACTCGATCATGTATGTGTATAAGATATTTACAACGTGTAGATTGATTGGTCTTGATTTGACTAACAATAGGTTTAAGAAAAAAATAAAAAATAAATATATATATAATTTTAAAATAAAATAAAAAATAAGGAAAAAAAAAATGTCAATGATAATTTTATGTAAAATTTAAGATATATAACTTTTTATATAAAGATATTGAAAATAAACAATTAAAGTATCTATGAAGCTTAAATACTAGTTAAAAGAAAGCCACTTAAAACTTAATAACCATTCATCTTCTTAATTATATGATTTTGATATTGCTTATTAACTAAAACATAAATATACTTTAAACCAATTTTTTATTACAAAATTTAATATGTAATATAATTTAATTCTAAAATTTAATTTAAGGAGAAGAAATATTCAAGAATGCACTATTCATACTTTATGTAATGATTAGATTAGATGTTGTCATAACCATTGAAAAATTAGAAAATATAAAGTGAAAATAGATTTGGAATTGTAGACATCAAAAGACAATATATGTGGAATTTTCTAGATATAAAAGACAAATTTTTGTTGATGTCATTTAGTAATCTCATTGAGTGATATTTAAAAATACTTTGGGGTTTACACACACACACACACACATATATATATATTATTTGGATGGTTAAGTTCAATGTACATTAACAACATTGAAATATTCCTCAAACTTTAGAAATTTGATGTAGATAAAAATTATAAAATAATACTCTAAGACTTTACAATATGTTACTAGGTAACAACATGAATACCATTTTTAGAACATCATATCAATAGTAACAATATCGCCTATGCATAGGCATTATACAATCACTACTTTAAAACATATTAATATTTGGGATGAATAAGAAGTTCAATGTACATCAAAAACCAAAAACATTGAAGAAATTAGATGATTATGACAACTTCAAAATAATACTTAAAAGTTCACAATATAGTACAAGACAAAACTATCAATACCTAATATAATATAGACAATACACTTAAGAATTAAGATTCCAATAATAACATATCTATACACTTAATAATTAAGATTTTAATAACAACATAGGTGTAATGTACACTTTGCAAGACAATATTTACAATAATACAAAAAACTCCAATAATTCATAATAATTCAATATACATTACATACAAGGAAATATTAATGTCTGACTCATAACAATGTCTCCCTCTTAAATTATAATATACATAATTAAAAAAATGATAGAATATTGTAGATTATAGATAAGAAATTCTCTACATAAAACATATTGAAACAAGTTAGATGTATGCATAAGAAACATTCAATTTAAAATGGATTTATATTATGCTATTTGAATTTTGTTTAGGTAATGTTTAAATATTATTTGAATAATTTAAGTAAAAAATAAATCTATATTTATTAAAAGTATCTTGATTCAATTAAAGTAAAAAAAAATAATACTTTAACAATTAATCATTATGTTTTTTTTTTCTCAAATCCATTTTTTATTAAAATATAATTAAGACAACAATTATATTGTTATGTTCATGAAAAACAATTCTACCCTCCTCTTCAAATCATGATTAATTTTTTATAAATCAAATATAAAAAAACAACATAAAAATAAATTGTATTTACTTATAATTCACTCACTCATAATCAACATACTTAAGCCAACACCCGGATTTGATTGAGTTCTCATATTACATTAAATATTTACAAATATTTCTAGTGTGTGTTGACATTTACCTTCAAACATTTTGAAGGTTATAATAAATATATTTTTCTTCCATATTCTTTTTTTTCATCAACTTTGGAGTTTCCATTGTGGAAATATAAAACTAAATCGAATTTTAAAGTAATGAGATCTCTTTGTTTAGCTTTTGAGTTGTGTGTTTGTTTAACCTTAGATACAAGATTTTCATGTATTTAACGTTTTAGTTTTTATTGTGGAAATAGGAAAAAAGGAAATAATAAAGTAATGAGATTTCTTTGTTTAGCTTTTGAGTTGTGTTTGTTTAGCGTTCGATACAACATTTTTTAGTTTCTAAACTGTGAGGAATGTGCATACATTTCACTTGCGTACCATCCATGGTTCAGGTGATCTAAAACATTAATTTTTCCACAATTTAGTATGTATGTGATCGTTAATCTCTGATTTGATTTAGTTTTAATTGATTTTAGTATTATTAAAAGTTTAAATATATATTTAATGTATGTTGATGGGAAGGATAAATATGAAATAATATAAATACAATTTTATAATCAATTACAATTTAGTATGTATGTGATCATTAATTTTTGATTTGATTTAGTTTTTATTGATTTTAATATTATTAAAAGTTTAAATATATATTTAATGTATGTTGATGGGAAGGATAAATATGAAATAATATAAATACAATTTTATAATTAATTATTTTGTATAACATAACTTAATTTTTAATTATGTAATTTTTTTTTGTTAAATTGTATTCATTTATTAAAAATAAATATGAATATGTTAATTAATTTTAAATTAGAAAACACACACATATATATTTTAGGGTGATTAGATCAGTTATGTTAAATCCTAGTTTTTTAAATGTTTCCATCCATCATAAAGTATAAGTATTTAGTTATAAGTAGTTTTTATATGATATATAGAGATATTGTACATTAAATTCAATAACAATGAAAAAAGATTAGAATGATTTGGTGCATTGATTTGAATTTTGGTACATTTCCAAATAGTAAAAATATTTTGATGCATTAATTTTAACAATGATACACAAAAACATGATTAAGTGCATTGATTCATAATTATATAGTGCATAACAAAAGAATTTATTGATTTGAGTTAGATGAAAATATAAGTGTGAGTATGTTAGAGATGAGTGTGAATTACATTACATATTGAAATAAATTGGGAATAAGTAATATGTGATAAAATTCAAATAGAAAGACTAAAAACATATACCTAAATACAATATTTTTTTCCCATAAATATAAAAAAATATAAAATTTGAATGGAAAAAAACATGTAAAAATGCCCATAAATATAAAAATATAATAAATATGAATCTAATTAACATACATTTTAGATAAAATTTGATAATAAATAGATATATTGTGGGAAATTTAATAAAGATAATTTTAATGAAAGTTAATTAAATTTTTACCTCTAACATATTATTAGAGTAAATTTATCTTAAACTTGGACTTATCATGTGTTTAAAAATCTTTATTTTAAAATATTTGAAAATTTAAAGTTAAGATGATGATGAGGATGATGGTTTTATGAGACTTTCAGAAAGGTAAGAAAAATACTTGGTTTATTTAGAATTTTATTTATGTGTTAGAAAAGCCTTTAGAGAAGTGTTAGTAAATCACCATAGTTTTGATAAGTGGAAAGGTTATGAAGTTCCGTATTGTAATATATTTTGAAATTGGGACAAGTGGTTTTCATCTTGAACCCTCTTCCATGATGTTGTAAGAATTATCCAACACTCTCTTTCACTATGGAGCTAGTGCAAGTTTGTCTTTATTTTGGCAATGTTGATTATTTTCTTTACATTAGTTAAAATAGAGAGATATAATACCTTAATTTTCTCTATTCTCTAATTCTTTTTTTTTTAAATAAAAAAGTAGTACCTGCTATATTAGATTAGCACAAAACTTTGACAAAATATACAGTGGCATGGCTAAAGTCACCAAAAATGCTGCAGGTATCCGGAAACCAGCATAAGTGGGGAGAAA
>JASDQU011310037.1:0-10969 GCA_032191745.1 Picea mariana
GGGGAGCATTGGGACAGAGTTAGTTAATGGTGGGATTTACAGTGCACCGGGGCTGAGGGGTTTTGGGCTCGGAGGGCTAGGACGTCCATCGATGTCCTAGGGCTAGGCGTACTGGTCGGTAGGGTGGCTGGTTTTGGGGTTTCTTAAGGAGCAAGCGACTGTGGATAGATTCAAGCGAAGGGAGCGACAGCATCAGAACGAGGTATTTAACCTGTTATGCAAATTGTTATGTAAATTTAACTTGTTATGCAAATTGTTATGTAAAATGTTATTTTATTTATCAAAATCTGGGAGTGAATATGCTAGAGTAAGCGAATTTTTAATAAATTTCAAAATTTCCACTCTGTTCTAATTCATGGTAGTTTTAATGAAATCCCGATCACTACAAAAATTATTACTTATGTCCCTTCAAGCTCTGTGAAAGAAATTTTTATTCAACCTGATATAGATGGGAAAATAAATAAGTGGATTGCCAAAATTTTGGAGTTTGATCTTGAGGTGAAACCCACCAAGTTGGTGAAGCTTTAAGGTTTAGCTATATTATTGGTTGAATCAAATTGTAAGGCATTGACATAGAATTTCATGAGTATTAACTCTATAAATCAACAATCTGATATTCCTAACAAAATCAAAGAAGTTTTTGACAAGAAGGTGAAGAAGGAGGATTTTCATCTTGGATACGTGGTACTAAAATGGGATGCTCAAAGGAAAGATAAGGGAAAACATGGTAAATTTGAAGCTCTTTGGGTTGGTCGTTTTAAAATTTATGAAGTTTTGCAAAATAATACTTTTAAGTTGCAGAGTTTGGAAGATGTTGATATTCCTGTTGACCTAGTCAATGGGAATTTTCTAAAGAGATACTTTTTCTAAAATCCATCAGTGGCTTCATTTCATTTTAAATACCAGTCTTTAGTTAGTTTGTTTTCTTTCAATAATGACTCCTTTCCCAATGGATAAGGCACCAGAACTACATATTCTTGGAACCTCACATGAAGGTCTCCATCCCTCGTGGAGCCAGATGTTAGCACATAGGATGTGTATGGGTCAAAATACTTTGGATTTGTCTTGTTTTGAGTCATAGAGTCTTTAAATCTTAGGCTTCGGGTTATATCTCATGTCATATCTCAATTTTTTTTTTCCATAAGCATAGTCTTGTTTTAGTCTTGGTTTAGATCCTTAGTGTCATGGTATTATTTATCATCATGAGGGGAATAAGGGTCTACATGGTTCACACTCTTGGTATAAAACATCATCATCATCATATGTCTTGTCTCAAAGGTGTACACAAAATTTCATTATGTCATTTTCCAACTATTTAGAGGTCAAGTTAGACGTCTAATTTATTTGTTGCCAACTCACCTAAAAGTTCACAATGTATTAAGAAGTACCTCATTTCACTAATATATCATCATTGCAATTTGGAAACGTGTCAGGGGAGATTTTGTTGTCTTCAATGCTTCCATTCAATATGATTTTCAAATATTATGTCAAGGAACAAACTCTAATAGTTTCTTTGAGTCACGCTACTAGAATTTGAAAATTGGTGCTATAGAATGGCGTTGTGAATTGGATGTAGAACATTGTTAAATATTGGATGCCTCCCTCTAATTCCATATTAGTTTCACAAAGAAGCAGCCTAAATTCATACATACCAGGTACCCCTTGATGATTTGCATTCTACTTAAAAGGTTGATTGAGGACATAAATCTGTTATGTATTGTTAGCATTGCAAAATTTTAAATGTCCATGCCCTTATAACTCCCAAACCCATTGTTATGGTGTTCTAAACCCTTCTCATTGGTCAATATTGTTATCTCAGGGTCATCCTACAATTCCCTTTTGCAAACACATTATATTTCATACTGATAATTTTGCGTTGTGAACTGTCTGTTTTAACCCTGCACCACAAATTGTGCATTGTAGACTAGCATTGCAAACCCTCTGTCTTTTGATTGACCAAACCCTTGTCAATTTTGAAATATGTTTAAGGCCCAGGTTTTAACCATTCTTTATAGGTTCCCTCTTAGACATGAAAATTATTGTCAACCTTCATAAAATATAGTTCAATTTCACTACACACTGGTGCTATGAACTCGCGTTGGCGCTACAAACCCTGTATTTACACAAAGTTGTATCTTTTTTCCTATCTTCATATTTACTCAAGACTGAATCGTTTTCCCTCTTATATTTCCTACTTGCAATTTTCTCCAATTCATACCATTGTTGTGTATAATTTTTCAGACAAGTGAACTCTAGGTATATCAACTCTGTTATCAAACCCTAATATCCATGTTTTACTCTTTATTTCACATAACAACTATCATAAGAGGCTATGAAGGTGTCTTTCAAGGCAGTAATTATTGATAGTTAGCAAGGTAGAAAGACTCGCAAGGGGAGAGAGATTATGAGAAATGAACCATATGACATGCAACTCATCAACTCTAAAGCATTGTTCAAGGAATCTTTCTAGAGGGTGGGTTGTCTCGATTTTTGTCAAAAAATGTAGAGAGGACATCCTAAAGTGGCCAAGGAGTTTGCAATTAATTTTAATGGGACAAAGACTAAGGTGGGGATGCTAGATTTTGAAGTCTGTGAGAATTCTATATCTGTAGTTACAGAGATACCTGATTGTGGTGAGAAGTGGTTTAAAGCCATGTCATTAAACTCTTCTTTCTCCAACTAATTCTTTAAACCTGAATATAAAGGAGACAACATTTCTAAAGGAGTGCCCATAAATCACATGTTGGAATGTTTTGACAAGATGCTCAGGGTCAACCAAAGGTAATTCACATGTAATGGAAGGTTCAATATGGTATACCAATACCACATTAGATTACCATTACACTTCACTGGGAAAGAATCCATGAACCTTCCTGCTATAGTGCGAAAACCCCCCTATGGAATACACTAGGGTTCAATCGTGCATGCAAATCTAACCATATAAAGTATCCTACTTTTAACAACTATCCCAATAATACCCCACATTCATGCATAAAATAAAAAGTATAAGGATCTGGTAGTCTTACCTTAAACTCTGCCTCTGGTGTCAATCCTTTTGAGTTCGGTCACTCCTTGACTGCAAGTCTCCTCTCAAGGCCGACCTGCATTCACCAAAATACAAACAAGAAACTACAAACATGCATATTATATATGAATTATTGGGTTATATGTCATAAAAAAATGTAAATCAAACATGAATATTGAACACATCATGTGGCGGGATGAAAAAAGTACATCTTTATATTAATTTCACAAAGTCACTTACAAAATGAGATCGACGATTGCTCCTCAAACCCAGTCCTAGGATCCTCTTCACCAAGATCCAACTGCTTCCATGTATCCTTATACTCTCACACTTCTCTCTAGAGAATGGGCATAGGCTTATGAATGAGGAAAAAGGCAAGAATAGGGAATTATGGCTCAAAACTCACAATGTGGCTGCAAATTCTTGGGGCAAGGGGGAAAAGTGAATTGGGCAGAGTTTCACTATAACTATGTTTCTCCTTGGAATGAGACCCCAACACCTCCTTTTGTATGACAAAAGGATGGTTATTCGGTTCGGTAACGAGCTATAGGTGGTGGATTAGTTGGGAAACTACCCAATAGCCCATAATCTCAATGAATCCCTTGCAATTTTTTATTTTTTGCAACTTTTCTGGGTACACGCGGGCTGTAATGGTGGGAATAGCATATTTACATGAACAGTAGTGGAGAAGGGCACATACATCTTCAAAAATTGTGTTTTTAAGAAGAGTTGTTCAGTGTTGGCTTGGAAAAAATATTAAGTAAGATGGCCTGATGCCAGGTATACATGTATGGTGCAATTTAGGGTTATAACAGATTCCCCCTAATGTGTGAGGTCAGAAGAGAATCTGATGGCTGAAATACATTACAAATCTTCACCAACGTACGAAGCAAGTGAGACCGGGACCAAAGTTCAGGAGGTGCCATCTGCAAAATAAAATTTGTCTCACCGAGGAGAGCATACCCATGCTCGGGATGAAATAAATCATGTATGCCAATCAAATACATTGCATATCCAAATACACTACATATCCATGTCATATAACTATATAAAGTGTAGCTGTGAGCAATACACAATGGATCTACATCTCAAAATCAAATATATACATGTATAGTAACCATCTTCAAGAAGCCAATGATGCTTGATGGTTGGAGATGAGGTCTTCAGAGCTTGAGCAACAACTTCAAGATCTTCAAAAATTAGGTAGGAGTGTAATGTGAGAGTACGACTTCACTACCCAGAGGTCTTTGTCGACTCGTCGGGGAACAGACAAGAGGATCTCGATGATCAAGAAAAGAACTTCATTGATTTCGAACAAGGACTTGATTGGACTTTAGGGATGGTCGGGCATGAGGGAAAGAGACAAAGTGCAGAGAGTCTGAATCAAGTTGGGTAAAAATTCCCTTGGACAATAGCACGAATGATGATTTGACTCATGCATCAATACATTAACATAAGTTCACGATGCAAGAGGCAACGCAAACTCTCCATATGTTTGGAAGGATAACCAAATAGAGGAGGACACGGCTCTATGTTACGAGAAAATTTTTCTAAGGTCATACTAAATCCCAAATCTTGATGAACAAATGGAAGGATGTGCTTTGTCCAAGGGTGACTCATTATGCTGCCATAAAAAGAAAATACTTTTTCCATCCTCTTTTTGGGGTATATTTGATTTTTTTTTTGTCTTTTTCAATATTTTGGAGAGCTTGAAAAAGAATAAAACAATGCTATGTTACAAAGGAGGAACGAGTGTCTTAAGCATACTAGTTCCAAGCACAAGGAACACACTAATTCTCAGAGCAAGGAGACATGTGCAGGGAAAGAACACTTGGGAAGATTCCTCCATGAGTCAAGGTGTCAAGACACAAAAGCAAAGTGCTACAAGGCTTTCTTATAAGGCATTCTTCAAAGGTTCAATTGAGAGAAACATGGAGCCGACATTAGGTCAAAGACGCAGAGATGCAAATGTTATTAATAAGACACAATGATAATGTCATTCAATGTAATTTTAAACGATACTAGAGAAGGTAAGATCAGTGGTTTTTCATCTTTAGAGAGTTTGAAAAAGCGCAAAAGAATACTCCACTGGGGTACCTTTTTTGAAGATAGTCTAGTCGGTTCGAAAAAGGGGTAAACTAGCGCTGAAAAGACGTCTATTCAAAACCATTTTAACGAGTGTGAAAAAGACAAGATCACTCGAAAATATTTTCAATTTTAAGGAGTTTGAAAAGAGCTTAACTATGGACTCACTACTTTTTTCTAGATTTAGTCTCCCTAGCTCGAAAAAAGTGAAATTTACTGAGGAGAAATCTCCTGGCGAGATGAATCTATGCATGTATGGCATGAGTCTAAAAAGATATTAACTATGGACTCCATGGGGGTTCCTTTTTTGTAAATTTAGTCCCTCGGGCCCGAAAAGGGGGTAAAATTATACCTGAGAATACTCTTCTAGCGAACCAAAGTTCCTGGAGCATACCTTTTTTCGTAAAATTGACCATATGGATCGAAAAAGGGGTAAAATTCCATCGGACAGATGTGCCTTCAAATTTTATTTTGGCAAGCATGAAGGACAACAAGATCGCTCGACAATCTTTTCATATTTATTGGGTCTGAAAAGGGCTTAAAATAAGACCCATTTTGTGGGAGTCCCAAGGGTGAGGTCAAGAGTGATAATATATCACACATATGAGGCTCAATCTCATAATTATGACAAGACTAACAAGGAATCCAAAGCCTGAAGTCATTAACAATGACATGGACACCAAAATGCAACCAGGATCTACCTAGGGCATCCATGTGAAGGTAAGCTCTACCACTAAATTATGACACTTCTAGAGAAGCAATGATAGTTCCGTGTCGCAATTTGGTGGGATCGATCCTATGGCAAAGAGAAAAAGACAATGAGGTGCAACAAGTGGAGGTGTAATCCTAACTTAAATGCACAAAGTTGGAAAATGACTTTTTTACCAAAAGACCTTAAAAGTGCCCCATCTCTCAAAAGGTTTTCCCAAACCAAAAGTAGTGTATCGTAACATCCAATGAGAAACTCAAGAACCATGTTAAATCATTTTCAAGCCAGAAACAATGACAAAAGGGGTCAAAAAATGACAAAAAGGGCCAAAACATTCTATAAATAGAAGTTGGCAGCCCATTATCACCATTGCAAATTGAGAATTGACCAAAAATCCAAAAACACCCCTTTGTTAAAGAAATTGAATCCAGGAGCTTCAGTGGACGAAACGAACTTCCGCTTGGACCAAGTAAGTACAAACTAGCTCCTCTTGCATTTCTATACTTTGCTTTTTGTTGACGGGTGAAAATGAACGCTCGCCAACTGGAAGAGTGGATCTGGTCCGGGGTTGTCTAAATAAACCAAGCCATTTGGGATGATCCACCCTGACGATTTTAGCGGCTCTGTTGGCCGATCTAAGTCCTAGGAAAACGAAAGAAAAACTAACTAAAAGAACTAATCTAAATGAAAAACAATAATTAAAGCAAACTATAAACGAATCTTAAATAAATATATGAAATTTACAGTCTAATACTATAATAATTCTACAAAATTAAACGTTCAGCTATCAACAAAATTATATCTTAATCACAAATGTACAATATTTACAGATTATAGATTTTACATGAAAACTTGCTAAAATCATTTGTGAGTTGTCCTGTGACAGCAAAACTATTTTTTGATTTTATAATTTTATGAGAAAGAAATAAAACGGAAACTATCTAAGCTGAGAAATCGAAAATAATAATCCTAACTAATAAATCTAAACTATATATATCTCTCTAAACTACTTAAATAACACTAATAAACTAACCTGCAATAATGCTTTCCAATTTGTCCCGTGTAAAAGATCCAGTTCAGTTGTTCGATGGGAGGAAACCTACACCAGATTCTCTGCAAGCTTCTTGTAAACAGGAAGCAGCAGTGCTCTTTTGAATATCAATGACAGGACAAACAAGACATAAAACTGACAGCAATATTATTATTTACAAATCATCACAATTAGATAAACCCGTATGCGAAGATCTGTACAAAATGATTCATTTAATGAAGAAGGTAAACCTTTAATTCATTAAATGGAAACAAAGTAATTGATGTACTTTAAAATAAGAGAGATCAGATATGGATAACGCATAAACCAAATCACATCAACCTGCAATGAATCATGATAGCTAAAGTAGTCGATAATTGATTGCAAACTGATATGAAGAAAACTTGAAATAAAAGTTTGATATATTGAAAGCTAAAGCTGTTACAAAACATCAACTTTCATCCCAGTCTGTATCATCATAAATCCATAGTCTTGTTCTCCCAACAGTGATGATGGGTTCCTTACAAAAAATAATAAGTATTTAAAGATCACAGGGTAAAACATCCCTGTGGGAATTATCAAAACAGTTTACAAAAAATCTAGGAACAATCTGCCAAGTCCCTATTTCTGACTAAAGCTAACAACCTATAACAACCTATAACACAACTTTATCACAAAAGTATCTCCTAAACTGCCACAGCATATCCAATTGGTCATTGAAATTCGTATGCACTTGAAAGTGGACAAGAATAGACAAGTTTAGATGACATTTTATTTGTAAAACTAACAAAAATCTAAATTTTAAGACTAGCTACAGAATCTTGCGATTCTGTAGTTGGTCTAATTTGAACACAGAATCGTTTTAAAATCAAACCAAAACTAACAAAATATATCCTACCTATTAAACAATCTTTAATTGCTCATTTAAAACAAAGTGAATCATTAAACCAAAACTTCTATGCTAATTGAGAGCAAACAAAATTATGTTTGAATCTATTTCAATCAAAACAAACCCAAAATGAATATCAAGCAAACCTCTGGTAAGAATTCAATATACGCAACAGAATTATTTTTTGAATACAAACTAACAGAGCCGTATCAAATCTACCTTTGATACCAATCCAACTCATGCTAATTCAAGGCACGCAACAATCGTTTGCAAATCAAATCAAACAGGAATGAATCGAACTAACTCAGGGGTCGACACAATCGTTATGAAAAATCGTATCAATCAAAACATAGCTACATGATTTTAGCAAACAAATCTTTTATACAATTCGAATGCAATCATAATCCAAACGAGAATATTTATTCAAAACGAAACAGAATCGTTTATGGTAAATCAAAGTCAATAGGATTGTTTTGAATCTATTAAAAAGAAACAAGACTAACCGAAAGCAAACCCAATCGACTACTCTGATTCAAATGTGTAAAATTGTTTCAAAGGAAAACCAAACAGAATCGAACTCAAACCAATCATTTATACTAATCTGAGAACAATAAAATTGCATTAACCAAATCATAGATGTGTCTGAGTTTAGTAAACAAATCTTTTGTACATGATTCATAACGATATCATTTTTGGTAAAACGAACATAACAGAGTCGTTTTGAATCTATTAAAAACGAACAGAGCTAATTGAAGACAAAACCCAATCTTTTATATTAATTCAAACCAACTCATAAAACAAAATCAATGTTGAGATACATACCTGGGCATTAAGAAAATGATTCGATCATGATAGCTTTGAATTGACAAAGGCCATTGCTGCCTCGACGTTTCTAAAGACAATTGAGCCAGTGGTTTTTTGTTTCTTCTCGTTGGCTTGTAGCCTGTCGTTCGCCTTCGACAGTACTGTCACCCATTCCTCTAAAGATTTGATCTTGGATTGCAACAGGGGAACGTCGGTGTAATAATGTTCAAGCCAGGAATTACATTGAGCACACGGTGATTAATCAAGATTTGGCATCACAGGCGAGGGTTCTTTCAAGTTACCAGGGGTTTGATTGTGAAGCTTAATTCCCGGGTAGTTAGGGTTGTTTTTTAGGCACAGAGGTAAGTTGGAGACATATTCATAGGGTTCCATAGTGCACAAGACATGAGAATAGGGGTATTCCTCAGCTAGGAAATGTTCAATTTCGGAGTCTGAGTCCTCGCTCAAAACTATTGGCTTTTGGTCGACATTTTTCTTGGGCATGTTCCTGGCACATCTGGATATCCATCGGGTATTTTTCTTTCCTTTACTATTCACCCTTACCTTTCTTCCTCACAGGCTTCTTATGGGCCTTAGCATTGTCTTTGGCACACAGGTCGAAAATAGTATCGGGTAGGTCAAGGTTGGGGCAATCCGAGGGTTTGACAGGGGGTTAGAAGGATATGAAATGGCACGGCTGGCCCAACCAAAGTTCCAGTAACCACAACCTCATCCACTTAGACAGACTCGGGGGTGGCAAAGCCATTCCTTGATAGGAAGGATTGCCAACAGTCACCGCTAAGGTTCAAATGGTAGACAACAATGATTTTGATCAAGCAGTGATGAAAAAGGATGCTATCAGCCTTCTCATGCTTGAATCTTTTGGACATATTGTACAGACTACGTAAAATATAATTTGGCATATTCAGAGGATAGCCTATAAAATTCATCAACAACCGAAAATGATACAAAAATACCAAACCATAATGACCTTTGCAGGTCACAAACTGTTTAACAATTGCCAAGATCGTGCCACCTAGGTTTGAGGGTAGTGAGAGGCATACCTTTATCGTAGCTAACAATCTTTCTGTATATGAATAGGAGCGACCACGACACCTCATGTACTTTGGATTTTTTGAACCACCTTTGCCCTGTGGCTGGTAAGCCTGTAGCCGAACTTATGAATTCCTCATTTAGCTCGAGTTGTATGTCTTCGAACTTAGCCCTGCAACTGTTGAAGGTGAGGGCGAACTGTTGGGCAATCAAAAGGTTAAAACCCTCGAATCTCTGAATAAACACCAGCCAACCACTATTTTCTAAATCCTCAGAGGCATTGTCGAATAGCAGGAGTGTTTGGCTGCCATTGGGTTCTATGTGCACCATAGGTGCCTTAGACGAGAGCACAAAGTGAGCCGGGTGAATGGGCAAGGGTTTGGTCAGGGAAAACGTAGGATCGAATAGCTCACAGACTTCCCCGAAACCAACAGAGGTGACCCAGGATAGGAGGCAAGCATTAATTCCAAAGTGTGCGGGGGTGTTGGAACTAGATCAGCCCATGCAAAACAGTCATATCCAAATGTACAACCGACGACGCATATGGTGATTCAAATCATTATTGCAATGTGTTAAAATTAACTATCATTCAAACAATTTATGAAAGCTATGGTGAGTCGACCCAAATATTTTACACGAGCAATAGTATTTGCATGGTTTTAAAATCAAAACAATTGTTTCAAAATCCATACCAAGGGTTCGATTATAACAAACATATGTTGTATGAAATGATCACGCCAAGGGTCTAATCCACTAATGTCAATGTGTTTTCATGAAACCAATGTGCCAAGGAATTTGATCAAAGTACATCAAACCACCAATACATCAATGATTGAATCACAATCATTAGAAAATCATCACAGTCTCATAAAAATTGAAATCATATTAACAACAAAAATGCCAAATGATTAAAGATTTTGGTGTCTTGCCAACTGTGCGACTATAATTAAATTGGAAATGTAATGAACACATAGACAAGAGTGACCATAATAATCCAATGGGGATTTTAAAGTGACTTTGAAATCAAAGTTTTCACACTTGCAGTCGTGAAAACGAGAACAAAGGCAGGTGTGCGAATGAGCAAAAGATTGCGATTAAAATCAAGGGTTCCAAAACACTTGTGTAGGCAACTTATAGGGATAGGATAAAAATGAGAAATGACTGCCAACAATGGCGACACACTGGTAGAAGTAGTTATCTCTACCAAAAGAACAAATTCAGATTATGATAATGAGAAAAATTCTAACTCAAAAACAACCAAAAAAAATTGTCTAAACATAATTATTAATCAAATATTCCAACAGTGCTTAATGGATGAAAACTGATGACAGTCTTAAGATAAGTGAACCACGATATTAAAGATAAAAATCCCCA
>JASDQU011310038.1:6865-25267 GCA_032191745.1 Picea mariana
TTACCCTAAGAAATATGCCAACTGATAGATCGGGTGATGGTAAGAACAACCCAGGTCCCCGAATCTCCAAGATCCCTCTCAATCTCTGTAGATCTAAAATCCCCCACTGAATGGTGCGCCCCACTGGATGACTGAAGCCCTAGATAATTTGGCCCTGCTAAAGGAGGCCTTCAAATGCTCTAAAACTCTCCAGAAATATAGATAGGGACACTGCAAGTCAATAGGTGAAGTCTCAGGGTCAGATCTGAAGTGTAACCCCTCCAAACGGACTAGTTCTGGATCTCAAAAATGCCCTCCTTCTCTTCAATTCGCCCCACTGCTCAAGAAATAATCCGAGCCAGAAAACTATCTCAGAAAGCACTAGATCTGATGTCCAAGGCCCTGTAATGAAAACCCAAGTGATAGAATCCTCAACGGCCCTGCCAATCTCCTACAACGAATCTCTCTCCAAAGATGGTGCGCCCCCCTTGCTGGAAATCCCCAATGGTGCGCCCTCCTCCTCTTCCTGTGCCTGTGGCTGTGTAGAACCTCCTGCACTGATGTAGATCTGACTAGAATGGTGTGGGAGAGTATTGCATCTTCGAGACCAAGCTTGGGACAAGCTAGGTGGAATCTTTCACCACTGAACCGTCCTCTAGGGTTTGTTAAGTCAAAACCCTCAAAACCCCCAATGTTGGGCTCACTAGCTAGAAGCCAGAAATCAAAATAAGATCATACATGAATCAATGAGAAGAGGCCCTTGCCTTTCCTTTGTACTTTTGGCTCACCTTGTCCCTCCAAAGTGACTTTCATTTTATTAATAGTTAATTAATTAATTAAATCACTTTAATTAATTAATTAACCTTTTTACCTTTGAAAAGCTCCTTATCTCTCCTTGTGGCTTCCTTGGCCACTGAAAGTCACTTCTAGCCATCCCATCATGTGGTGTTGCTCCTCCCAATTCCAATGAGCTATTACACTGAGAGGTTCCTCCAAGTAATGTGCCCAAAATGACCTCTTCAGTGATTTCATTTAACTTATAGCTCAAAATAGTCAAAGTCATGGAAATCGTCGGAATGCAACGAAACCAAAGCCAACCTGTGCGGAATGGCTCATAATGATGGAATATGATCATCCATGCAAGCTGGACCCCACAATGCCTCTCAAATACCCATGTACTCGCTATAACATCCATCTGGCTACTCTGGTCATCATAAATCTCTGCACTGTGATGATGTCCCAAAGTGGGGACATTACAGGTGGTGACTAAGGTCACTCCTGGGAGGCGATCCCGGAGACCCTAGGGGAAAAGAGAAGGATGAAGGGAGGTGTAAGGAGAAGTCCCCCGGAAGGTCAAGTGATGGAAGAATAGATTGGTTGAAAATGGTAAGTAAAGAGAGGTAAATGGATACCAAGTAAAGAGATAGTTGCCGGTGCACATGTACCTGTCCGAGACACAAGAAAATACACTTTTCCAACCAAGTATAGTAATGGATCAACAAGTTAAGCTTGCTGTCCCTAAAATACAACAACATACAAGTTAGTAAATCATCAATAGATTACATCCAAATCAACAAGTAAAAGGTCTATATTAGTTAGCAATGTCAGCAATAAAACTAGTAACCAATGTGGACCGAAAATAACACTTCAAGGCTAAATAAAGATGGTTTTCATAAAAGTAAATTTCTGCAGCAGTATATCAACCTTATAGCGGTAGCATTCAATGAAGTACAACAACAAATCTGACCATCAAAAAGTGCCAAAATCTAGCCCAATAGATGCACCTAGGTTAGTAGGTTAAACTAGCAAAGTTAGAGGGTTAGTCTAGGATTAGTTTGTGAGATATTAGTGGTTAGGGTTAGAGTTTAAAGCAACCCTAATGGATGTGTTGACCGCCTCTTCAACTAGGGGGTCAACTGCATGTACGATGAAGATATGAATCAACAGATGCAAACATGCCGAAGACTTTTTGGTTCTACAGGGCATTTTTTGCTCCAATACACAATTTTTTAAGTGGGATTTCCGCACCCCTGCGCAGGTTTATAATGTAATAGGTCTACATGGATCATGTTAGGTCAGTTGCTTTAGGGTTTCTTCATTAGGAGAGTTCCTTTCATTGAGTGTTTTTTATCCTCAGGAGGTTAATGTGGCCTAACCAGCCAGATTAATCTCCCTTGAGTTTTTCACTACCACTAGCAATAAATCCTCCAAAGTGGTGAAAGGCGTTCTAATGAAGTCATTCCTAGGTAACTAGTGTTTAGGAATGTTGTAAATGACCATGTAAGACAACACGCAAAATTTCGTGGAATTCCGTCAAGTCTAGCTAGGTTTTTTTAAAAAGTTGGGAATTAATTAATTAATTAATTAATTTTGGGTAATTAATGTAAAACTTAGGTCCCGAGATTTTTGATAGGGGTATTTTTACTCAAAAGAAAGATAATGAGACCCCCTACACCCGTGGACCAAGTTTCAATTCAATCAGACAAGTTTTGCTAAGTTTTTTGTCCACTTAGGAGTTTTTTCGGAAAACGACGATTTTAATTGCCAAACCCAGGACATGGGCAAATGCCAATTTTGTAATAGTTAGTCAAATCAGGTGAAGTAAGTGGCAATAATTGAGATGGACCCCACCTAACCCATCCTAACCCTTTACCTACCCCTTATACCTACTTTTAACTCACCTTTTAATTTTTTACTTAAAGCCTACGTACCCCTTATGAGGAATGCGTCCCCACTCTTTAAATTTATTTGGAAATTCTTCTAATTATGGTTTGTGGGCCCCTCCTTATGAGGTGCACGCTTCCTCTACCACTTACATCACACTTTGGAGTGTGGCCACCACACTCCTCTCACAACTCACTCATTTCCCCCTTTGAAACTTACGTCCCCCTTTGCAAGTAGGTCTCCCTTCCCACTTAAAGTTTGAAAACTCACCTTAATTGGAGCGTGGGTCCCTTCTTCCACATAGGTGCCTTTCCTCCCCCACTCGCATGCCTTTAAGGAGTGTGCCAACACACTCCCAACACACTCCTCCTTTCCTCATGCTTTTCCTTTGGAAAGCTCACACATTCCCTTCTTAGCTCACGCTTTATCCTTGGTCTTTTTGGGAATGTCTCACGTAGAGATGGAAACATCTCATTTCAAAGCATGAAACTTCTCCCTTAAGGCATGTGTGGGTCTCCTCTTGCCTATTTCGTCCCTCCCTCCTTGCTTTCTCCTCATCATCTTCATCTTCTTTCCATTTCCCCTCATCCTAAAAGCCTATCATCTCATTGGTTGCTTTCCTCTTTGAGTTGTCTTGTACTTTGGATGTTTGACACTTGTTGAAGATCCAAGATGGGTCTCCTTAGCTTCTCAAGCTATTTAAAGGACCTCTCACTCCCTCATTCATCACCATTCTTCACAGTAATGTTATGTTACCAAATTCTCTCCATCTCTCTCTCTCTCTCTCTCTCTCTCTCACTATTGTCATATTGCTTCACTAGTTTTGGTTATTGAAGAGCTTGGAGCAACATTGTTGCTACAACCTCTTCCCATTTAATAATATAGAAATCGCTTTGGAGGAATTGGGAGTGTTGGATTTTTTCTACATGCTTTATTTACATACTCAAGGTGATATTGTTCTTGTTTTCAGTGTTTTGTGATCATTAAAATAGTATAGCTGAGGTATAACTTTGTTTGCTTGGCTAGGTGGAGTAAAACTTTGTTTGCTTGCCTATGTGCATTACGTTCATGTTTAATACTAACTTTGTTGTATTATGCATGCATGCAATCCATTTGTCTATTTGATCTCACACTTTATTGAGCTTGTAGGTTGCCTTGAGGAGGAGTTGTTGGGATAGCTTCAAGGACGAATCTACCCTCATCTTCACTTACACTTCACAAGCAATTTTCTGTTCTTCTTCCTTATTCTTACATTTTTAGATTTTTGTATCTAAGGTGCTTAGATAGGTCCCAAATCAAATATTAAATTCTGGTTTTTAGATGTGTAGAGTTTCTGTTGAAAAACATAAATCTCGTAACTTTGTTGAGTGTGTTGCAGCTCAAATCAGTAAGCAATAGCTTGCTGATTTTTGCAGATTCTCGCCAGGACAAGAGGGCATGCTGCCCAATTTCATGCACAACACACCCTCAAAAAACTCCTCTCATTGTGGTAAAAGTTTCTTTTCTTCTTCTCTATTCTAAATCACTGTAAAGCAAGCCCAAAAGAGTTGTACCCAAGTGGCTTACATTCCTTTACGTTTGAGTCTTTACTTTGCATGCTTTAGTTAGATTTCCTTTCTGTTTTTTTCAGATCTTAGCTTAGTTAGTTTAATCGTTGATATCTACATGCATGCTTAAGGTAAAATTATTTAGAGTAGATCCAACATAACATATGCTAGATTAGAGCCCGTGGAGGCTTAGATTAAATTTCTTTTTTTCAGTTGCATGCAAGTTACATAATCTCAATCTTTATCTTACACACATGCATGCACATGCCGGTTACATAATTTCTTAAGTAATCATCTTTCATTTTTTGCAAGTCATTTCCTTTGCTTTATTTTCACATGCAACAATCTAATTAAGCATTTTAACTTGCAATCTATTGGTTCAAAGGCTTCAGCCTTCATTTTCACAGTTTTCAGTTTCACAAAGCAATTTCAGTTCTTGACATTTACATACAATAATTCCAATTTAAGAACTTATTTTGCAACTTCATTGTTTAAAGGCATCAGTCTTCTTATCTTTCAATTTTAGTATTTTTGCCATTTTTGAGCAAACTACAAGCACTCAAACACACATTGCAATATTTGGCTCATAGGTCTAAAACAAATTAATTAGACTTAATAGGACACCATAACTCACCATCTTTGCCATTTAAAACGGGGTTGGAGGAAGGCAACGGAAGGTGCTAGGCCGGGGACGGTCTCACGACGCGCAACGTCCTTTCCGGGAGTACTCTGATCTTAGGGCTGATCTGTGAAGCTAGGGTAGGCCTCGTTGCCTCACTTCTTGAGCATCCAACAATCACTTGGTAACCGGGGGAGGAGAATTTTTGGGTTGACATCTAGATAGGGCTAAAAGTAATCACAGTTAATCACTTAATTTAATCCTTAGTCTACAACATCTGCAATATACTTTTACACTTGCAAGCACTGATCTCATTATCTCTTTATATCATGCAAGTTATCTTTTATATGTTGTAGAATAATTGCTCAAGTGGTTACATCTTTTCATCTGGAGCACTTTACTTTCAAAACTTTCATTTATATTTTGCTCTTGTATTTATGGTGTGATTCTTCAAGAAGTGCGCATCCACCTGGAGGCATTCTCTTGACTGAGTCTTGAGTGCTTTGTGTTTTTTGCCATTGATAAGTAGTCCAACGGAATTCTATCTGTTGTGAGCATGCTTGGCTTGATATGTTGATTATCTCTCGTCTTTAAATATCTTCTTTCTCTGCACATTCAAGCACACATTAGTCATTGTATATCTTGTATCTAGTTTAGCTTGTATATCTCATATATTCTTTTGTATCTATCTTGTTGTAATACTTTTAACATGTAATTATCTTGTAACGAACATCCCCTTAACTTAGTTGACCCCTTGCCCAATTTTAGGCACTAGTCTTAGTTGCCCTAGGAAAAGGTCTGACTCTCATACTTAGATAGTTGCATCTTGCATTTGCTGCTTAACATCATAGGCTAGATTCCCCCTGACCTTTTAACCAATTAAAACCAACTCCTAGAACATAAACATTAATCTCATCTAGTAAGAGATTAAGGTTCAAGTCAAAGTGACAACGTGGACTTTGAACCTAGGCATTGTGCCTCCGAGGACACACTAAGTGAGCAGGACTTAGCTCACATTTGCAAGTGTGTATAAGGACGACAACTGGATGTAGGTTAGTTTAGTACAACAATAAGAATTTGTGGGAGAAAGAGGACGCCCTAAGGGAGGAATGATCCCCAAGGCATCAAGATCATTATCCAAAAGAGACAACTTCAAAACTTGAAATTTGTACGTTTACCAAGGCAACAATTTATTTCTCCCATGTAATAAGTAAAATGACTAGTGCCCTTAAGAAAGGGTTAATGGAGTCAAGAGAATATGAAGAAGCTAGATAGGCTACTTCCTTGGGGGTGTAAACCCTTTTACTTCCCAAGGAAAGCTTATCTTAGCTAGGGTTTTAACTAGGAGGGTGTATGCAATTATACTCCTCTTAGTAAACCCTTATTAAGCAATATTTCCTTAGCAATAAAATGTTGGAATTACAAGTAGGGATGTATGCCCTTATACTCCCTACTTGGATCAAGCAAATAGAACCTTTAACTTGTACAAATGATAATACAATGAAACAAATGGCACCTTCAAGCATTAAAAGACAATAAAAGCTAGACTAACCACCAAAAGAGCAATGAAGAAAGCCTTCTAAGGCTAGCGCACCATCTCCATCAACCATAACTAAGACATAGCCATAAACAAAAGCACAAGAGAGATAATTAGCCAAAGAGAGCGAAAATTTCAGTCCAAGAGCTTCTCACAATGGAGAGTTATGTTTTATGAAGATGAGATCTTATGATCTCCATTTATACAAAATGTAACTAACATAGTTTGTCCACATAATATTAGGGAAAACACAAGATTAGGGGTCAACAACCCTAATCTTGCCCCTTTACAAAGATAATATTTAAAAATTCTCTTTAATTTCACTTTTGCACAAAGAAAACCCTAAAACAAAGGTGACGTCCTCCCTTGAAGGACGTTTTGGTAAATTGAGCAAGCCATTGGAGCTGGGTTGCAAACTAGGGCCTCCAAAGGCCATGTGGCAATCATCCAGAGCCTCTCCACCTCAAAATGCCACGTGTCATGCTCTGATTCATCATCAACGACCATATGCCCTTCAAATGTGACGCCAAGCCCCTAGGGAGTGACGTTTTGCCCCTTCTGGGTAACTCGTTTGGTATGCAAAGGGTGGGCTATGTCTATCCAGCTGTCTCCTAGGCCTTCGAAAGCATCTCTTTGTCATTTGGCATGTGGACCTATGTCATCCATCCTGTGGGCTAGTTGCCCTCATGGAAGCCTAAGCTAGGCTTGTTCTTCCAAAACTGGCCACCAACCTGTACTTGCAAGACACATGGATACACCCTCCAAGGATCTCAAGTCAAAGCATCATGATGAGTGAATCAAGTCAATAAAAGAGCCATTAAAGCATGTATACCAGGACTACATCATATAAACATGTGCTTCAGAAACTAGACGTCTTTCCAAGTTTGGTTGTGGGTGGGTTGGCATGGTACTTCTTTTCAATGGATCAAATCCCATAAGTCTAGGAACAACCCTATTTGAGTCATGTGAATGAAATGAAATGGATGGGGGAAGTACTCAATGGGCATAGGGTTCATGATATGCAAGGGTCCATAGTATCTCATTTATGGGTGCCTTTGTGAAGGGTGTGTCGCACCTTCATCCATAATGCATTTTTTCCAAGCCCATCAATTGCCTTTTATCTTTATTTCTTTGTATTTTCTTTCAATATAGCATAGGACGAGTTGGAGGCCACTGCCCTGGTGTGGTGACCAGATATTGGCAGTGTCACCCACAAGTACTTTCACGGAAATGAGAAGGCTGGCTCGTGGTGAGACCGCCTTTCTTGCAGCCATGCAACTGAGAGCCATTACCCTGGTGTGATGGCCATAAATAGTAATTTCATACCGTTAGATACCCATGGACATGATAGGTTGGCTCATGATGAGACCCCCTATCCTTAACTGATCCTTTAAGCGTTTTTATTTATTCTTTTCATGGGGTCCTTATTTTCTTGTGGAGAAGCTTTTCATTGCTTTCTCGGGATCCCATGGGTGAAGCATCAGGAAGGTTCTTTTATTAGGCTTTTTTCTTTTGCCAGCTAGCTCCCCTCTAGGCCTTCAATCGTTTCTTCCCATGAAACGAGGAATGGTCCCTTCTAGGGTCAGTCTACCCCAAAATCCCAAGAGATGATGCCATGAGGGGAAATAATGATGGAAAGTGGTAAGTATGGTCGGGAGTGGCATGATGACTCATCAAAGGAAGCTCCCAGAAACACCCCCATCCTAAGGGTGACCATCTACTTGAGTGCCCCAAGCCAACCACCAACATTTAAACAAGGTAAAAGGCATAGTTTCCAAAGTAGATGTCTCATAATAAAAAATAACCTCTGATATACAAGCTAGAATGCCTCAAATATTAAAATGATACCCACCATCATACCTGACTTGTACCGCATGGAGCAAGACCCAAGTGACTTGTGGTGGCAAGCTAGTGCGGATGATGACCAAGTGTTGGGTCACTATGGTGGCGATGCGGGTCTCTAGTTGTGCAAAAGGATATTGCTGGTCATGTGGTCTCTTGGCACTCCATATCTGCAACCTAAGGGCCTTGAGACATAATCTCCTTAGTTATCCACAAAATGGGGATAACATGACCTATTGATTCAGAGTAGTGATTCAGAGGGAGCTCAGACTCAGTTTTCGAGGACACCATCTTCAGGGGTGACTGGTCCACCGGGGACAGCTTCAGTTTCAGAGTTGCCGAGATAGAGGGTTGGTGCTGCAGCTTTAGAGCATCAGAGATTGATGAGGAGGAGGAGTAGGGCACCACAGAGGCTTGAGCCTCACTTGGCTATGGAGATGAGCAGATCAGGTTCAAGTTCCACTTCAGGTGGAAGTCACTTGGCGAGAGGCCAAGTTGAGGATCTTGGTGAGATGCCAAGATCCAGATACTCTTGGTGAGATGCCAAGAGGGAGAGACTCTTGGTGAGATGCCAAGAGAGAGAATCTTGGTGAGATGCGAAGAGTAGTGACCATTGGCGAGATGCCAGGAGGTAGAAATCCTTGGTGAGAGACCAAGGTTGAGGATCTTGGTGAGATGCCAAGATCTAGAGACTCTTGGTGAAATACCAAGAGACGTGACTCATTTGCATGCCATGAGTATAGGACCTTGGTGAGAGACCAAGGAGAGGATCTTGGTGAGATGCCAAGACCGAGAGACCTTTGGTGAGATGCCGAGAGAGAGATCTTTGGTGAGATGCCAAGATCTAGGTGATCTTAGGTAGGTGGAGATGGACTTCCATCTAGAGATCAAGCAGGTCGACAGATCAGTGTTAGGGCAGGTTGAGCAGATTAGTGTCAGGATAGGTCAAGCAGATCAGAGACAGAGGACACTTTGATGAGAGGGTACAACCATACTCACTTAGGCCTTGCCAGGGGGCAAGGAAGTCCACAGTTGGGATGAGATTGATTGGTGAGGAACACTTTTCTCGGTAAGAGGGAGTCTTGAGTTTTGGTGTACCTCGGGAAGTGGTTCCCTTGTGGTTTTGAGCCTCTATCCACAAGAGGGAGATGTTAGTACCCTTGTACCTTGTACTTTATGTCTCATTTCACTTTGACTTGGGAGATTTAAGTCAAAAGTGAAATTCGGTCATTTTACCCTAAAGTGACTATTAATTCACTTTGTGGGTGAATTAGGAGACATAAAGTGAACTTAGGGAACTTAACCCATAGTGGGTTTTGAGTTGAGATTATTGTGGGATGATCTCAACCATTTATCAGGGATGGCTTGGGATGATCCTAGCCATCCACATTTAGGTTTCCTTATGGATTGCTCAAGGAGGGTGCAAGGGGCAAAGATAGGCTCATTCATTCATTTACTCACTTGGAGAGCTTGAGAGGGAGTATGAGGATGAGGCTGGAAGCATTGAGAAAGGGCAGCAAGCATGCCTCCTTCTGTGGAGGGCTCTAGGAGGCTTTGGCTCTCATTATTTTGTGGTGATCACACTTGCTTGGAGGAGGACGCACACCTAGCAGGGAGGAGCTACACTTGGAGGATTGCAGATTTGTTTGTTTCAGTGGAGTGGTAGCACACAAGAGCACATTTGTGTGCAAGGGTTTGTTCTTCAGAGCATCCAGGGTCAAGGGCGCATCACTTTAGTGGGTTTGGCAACAAGAGGAAGAGGCGCACTAATCTTGGGCGCATTTCTTCTTGGATCCTTTGGCAAGTCTCAAGAGGAGCTTGCTTTGAATACAGGTTCCATCATATTGTATTTCTTGTTGTATCTCATGCTTTAGACACCACTTATATATACTTCCATTCCAAACTGGTTTTCCCCGAGGTGGTTTTATTTAGGGTCATGTTGACCAAAAACACTTCTGTTCATTTCATGCGTGCTTAGAGTGTATGTTATCCCCAATATCTAGGGATAGCTAGGAGATCATGTCTCGAGGCCCACAGGTCCTAGACATGAAGACCGAGAGCAGGATTGACCTGAGCATGGCCCTGGAGGGCCCATCCTTCTTCTACTTTGCCAGACTTGTCCTATCAGCAACAACAACATCCATCACCATCGACTTGGACTTGCATCGGAGAAGACTATTGCTCCATGAGGTAATTGGTCCAAGGTATCATGGTATGTGTCATATTTGATCATTATGACCTTCTTATATATGCATTAGGTTCCTTACATTTCTGATAACTGCTTGGATCTTACACTAATCCACTTGACCATTGTTGGGGTGATTAATGGGGTGACTTAGCAAGCTTGTATTCATGGCTTTTGGTTAGCCACCAGGGGGGATTTGCAGAGCCATCGTCCGCTCCCACCATTCTATCATGTTACATCTTATCTCCCATTCATCCATCCCATTCCTCTAGTCCGGCCGTTAGGATGAACTTTTGAGGGTTACACTTTGTCTTGTGGGAAGAAGGGGCTAAAGGCCCAGGGGGTAAAAGCAGCTGGTAAAAGATAAAAACCATAGGAAATGAAACCTAGAGATGCTTCGCCCAGGCATCCCCGAGAAGGCAATAAAAGGCCTCTCGATAAGAAACAAAAGGGACCCTAAGAAAAATAATAAAACAAGACCTAACCAAGAGGATGGGAGGTCTCATCACGAGCCGGCCCATTATGTTCATAGGTATCCAGCGGTATGACATTGGCATTATCTGGTCACCACGCCAGGGCAATGACCTTTGGTTGCATGGCCAAAGGAAAGGGGGTCTCATCACGAGCCAACCTTATCATTTCTGCGAAGATGCCAGTGGGTAACACTGTCAGCTCTGGTCACCAAGCCAAGGCAGTGTCCTCTGGTTAGACTTTGAAATAAAAAAGAAAGAAAAGCAATAATAAAGAATAAAGGCAATAAAAGGGGCTTGGAAAAAGTGCATCCATGATGGGTACAACTCACCTCCTACAAAGGCACCCACGGACAACACCTACCCTTGGTCTTACTATGACTGGACATCCCTAGACCATATCACTTCATGAACATGGCTTGAATGATCCTCTGTGGAAACTTTCCTTCTCTTGTGGATATTAGCCCAATAGGTTAGTCTATTTGTTTCTCCAGCTTTGTATAGTAGATATGTGTAATGTCTTTGAGCTCTTATAGGATATGCTAGGGATTTTATGCATGTATTTGATAAATTTAATGTTGAAATATGATTGACATTGCTATGATCCCAAGGACTGATGAGCCCATGGAGGGCGTAGTTTTTGATGTGCAGGACCATGCCCGGCGGACAGGTACCAGTGGACCGATACACATGGAGATATGATTAGTTCGGACCTCCATGGGGCTGGAGAGCCCATCAGATGGT
This sequence comes from Picea mariana, assembly GCA_032191745.1. Classification (NCBI taxonomy): domain Eukaryota; kingdom Viridiplantae; phylum Streptophyta; class Pinopsida; order Pinales; family Pinaceae; genus Picea; species Picea mariana. The sequence goes on from JASDQU011310038.1 coordinate 18,453, forward strand.
TGCTGGGATGGCAGAGATAGGATAGCGTTGTGACGAGCCATTGCACTAGAAGGAAGAAGGACGTTCCACCCAGGACACTTTGACAGAGCCCGGCCTAGGGGGGATCACCCACTGCAGTTGGAACGTGTGCCTTTGATGGATAGGACGTCACCTGAGAGAGCTGGGCGTTGTCTGGAGCGTGTGGTAGTGTGTTGAGGTCATTTGGCACGTGTGGCAGCTTGTAGGAGCCCTTGAAGGGCCAACGTTTGGTTTTCTGGATGCTGTGCTAGCCCAAAAAGGGCCAACGTCTCCCTTAGAGGGGCTTGACGTCCCCCTTTTAGCTCATATTATGACATTTTCTAGCAGATTAATGTAAAAACAGTGTAATATTGTTAGTCAGCCTTGTCGGCTGTTTTAATGACCTATTTTTAAAATTAAAGGTCATAAGATTGGTATAAATAGAGGACGTTGTACCTCATTTTAAACATAACATAACTCACTCTCTTGGGAGAGATACACTTTTAGTCTTTGTCTTGGTATTTTGGCTCTTGGAAGTGAGGCGCAACTCTTGTGGAGGATTATTCTTGGCATTTTTATGGTGTTTCTCTCATTGGAAGGTTTACAACTAGGGTTTGATGAGCATTCTTCATGATTTGTAAGTGTATTTTTCATGTAAAACTTCTTGAATGAATGGTTGTAGGTCAAATCTCTTGCATTTGTTATTGTATTGCTATTATATTGCTTAATCTTGAAACCTTAGGTAGCAAGCACAGAAGTAGGTCCTTGCTATATGTCCCCATGATTGAGAAACTTGTTTTAGCCATTGATTAAGGAAGATATAGCCTAGCCGTTGCTACACTAATCATCCTTTTTCTGAGTTAACATTTAAACATAAGTTGAAGGAAGGAGACGTCCTAGGCCTAGTTGATTCTACACCTAGGGTTTTGACTTTTAGGGTTTGAAGGGCCTTGCTCTTGCAACAATTTTCACCCTTAGATTTGTGTTTTAAAGCTAGCCGTTTTGCCAAGAATATTTAAAGAAAGAGGGAGGAGCATGAGGCCTTGCTTAAGCAACACCGGAATGAACCTCCTCCCCTTAGGGTTTTGATTCTAGGGCCCTGCCATTGCAGCACCATAGAACCTAACTCTCTAGTCTTTAGATTTAGATCCTCCCGAGATCTTGCCCTTGCTTTGACTCCATAATACCCTAAGGGACTGGTCTTTCTCTCCAACGTGGAGCTTGTTATGCAAAAACAATCTTTCAAAACTCTCAAATTTGAAACCCTAACTAACCCTAACGTCTACTAACCTAGCAGAAAATGATGACGTCATGCCTTTATTAAGCTTTGGGTTGATAGAAAATACTGTGGCTTGGTCATCTAATGATAGACATTGATATATAGGTAAATTTCATTGGCTTATTTGCAAAACGTTGACCTCTTTGTCTATTATACTAACCCTAGAAGAAAGCTGACGTCACCTCTAGTATACTTGACGCAACAACTACATGTATATGAGCATTTGATGATATTTAATGCATTGAGTTAATTTAAGGATTGATCATTTTCATTGGATGCTATATCATTCTGGTAGTTATTGACAAGTGACTTTAATTTGCCATTGCCATTATTGCAAACATTGACTTCGTCAATATTTACTGCTATTTATACACATGTACATTAAATATTGATAGTCATTTATTAATGAAGTATTAACCACTGTTGCATGTACTAGTATCAGTATTGTCTTGTCTCCCAAGCAGGGGCCTCTTCTGTGGTTCTTCTTCATCTGACTATCTTCTTGGCGGTAATCTGTGAAAGGAAAACTTGCCTTAATCCTTAAGCCTTTACCTTTCAAAACCCCAGATTGCCAGGGACGTCTCCCTTGGGTTTAGCCACCCTAAATAGAAAGAGCCCCCCATCGAGGTGACAGTGGGTGGGGAAGCTCCTGTTACGCCAGTTTGACCCTTACCTTTCAGCTACTTGAGCTAAAACTACAAACTGAGCGATAACATTTTGGCGCTGTTGCCGGGGACACTGAGTCAATTCTCCTCAGACGACAAAGCTTTTGGTAAGCCTTGCCTCAGAGCCTTATTTTACAAGCTTACCTGGCGACTCCACTAGGGTGTTTTCCCTTTTATTTGATGATTTCAAGCAAATCATCTGGTGACTCCACAAATAGCTAATGACGACTCGTAGTGGACGTCAGTATATACCTGCATTTACTACTATGACCTCCACAAATCCTGTCACCCCTGTAAGTTCTCTCAAATGGTCTCACAAAGAACTCTTTAGTCCTTTAAGCTTACCTAACACTCAAGGGGGGTTACATGATCTGCCCAAGAAGGCCAAGTCCTGGATACCTAAGTTCTTAGGGGAAGATGGATCCTATGGCAACTCTCATTGGACCGACTTCTGTGATGCTTTACAGTTTCACCAATCCGGACAAGAACATCCCGATGTTTTCTTAAGGCTCTTTGTGAGCTCACTCACCGGAAGTGCTAGAAAATGGATTAACAGACTCCCGAAAGGAAGCATCAAAAGCCCTTAAGACCTTGAACAAGCCTTCCAGAAAGATTGGTGTGAAAAAGAAAGCATGGATTCCCTTTACTCTCAATACACTAATATTTGCAAAGCCTCTAGTGAGGGCATTAGGGATTTCAATGATAGGTTGAACCTTTTACTCAAAAAAGTCAAGCCTAGTTTCTCAAAAGAAGCTGTCCTCCAACACTACTTGAACTCGTTGGAAGGGGTGTTGCAGTTTACTCCCAAAGATTGGTCACCCTCGACTCTAGAAGAAGCACAAGACCTTGCTAGCAGGATTGAGCAAAAACTTGAGTCCGAAGACTACATCAATCAAGTCAATCTCTCGCACAATAATGATCCCAAGGAATCTAGTAATGAGGATGTCCCCGAAGCTGAGCCTAAGCCCCTAGAAATTCTTGAAGTAAGACTCATGCCTCCCAAAAGGAAATGGAGCACAACTTTCTCAAATACAAACAATGTTCTAAATACCTCAATACAACATAAGCCATCCGAGGATTTGGGCATGGCCACTCAGAAAAAACATAACTTTGAAGATGCCTTGTTTGTCCTGGACATACCGATGTTGGAAGATCAAGATATGAGTGAAGCCGATAAGTCTGAAGAAACTGATCCAAGCGTTAGTATGTCTTGTATCCTGCAAAGGGTTAAAAGGATTCGTGAAATGTTAGAAATCCCTTTTCTAAAAAAGCAGGATTCAGATGACCAATTACCTTTTAAGGGGATTCCCACACTATTACATATTGGTCATTCTGAGACGGATGAACAAACACCCTTTTCAATGGATCAAGATTGTCCCACTTTTCCTTTGATAGGAGAAGACACACATTGGGGTGAGTTTCCTGATGATGCCTCTGATACCTCGGAAGATTCAGATGAAGATGGCTATCGAATGCAAAGAAAAAGTAATTTCGTCGAGTGGCACAAAGATGTTTTCAAAGACATAAAAGTTCGAAGCGCCATCATTGTGGATGAAAACCCTTGGTGTTTTCAATGCAGTGAAGCACATTGGTAACATGAATGTCCTTGCAGTAGTGGTGGCTATCAACAGGTAAACAATATAGACTACTTCATAGAAGGCCCTCAAATGAATATCACTATTGAAGAGCATCAAGAGGCCATCAAAGAAGAAGCCAGGTCAGCCAGGATGGCGGTAATAAACAAACTAGACCAGGAATCAAAAGAGAAGCTAAAGAAACAAGAGCTCCAGGTGTATAGAACCAAGAAATTGGACCAACCTTCCACTGACCAAACAAAAAACCGACCTGTGGATGTAATCTTTTCTAAAAAATCCAATGCTGAAAGGGTTAATTTGAATTTTGATCTCGAAGGGGCATTATCCAAGATGCTTGTGACCATCCCTTTGAGAGAATTCATCAAGGTACCATCTATCAGAGAGCGATTTGACAACTTTTTCCAAGGAGCAGATGGGCTATTGAAGGATGGAACTATTGGTTGTATCCAGAATATACCTGTAACTACAACCTATGAGCAAAAGTCCAGTAATTCCATCAAGGATGACAAAGCATGTGACAAAACCAGGCCGACTCCTCATAAGTGTTCTCCAGAAGATACGCCTCTTGCAAAAGAGGAAAATTCGAGTCAGATTGAATGGCCCACGAAAGAAGAATACCAACAACTCATTGACGATCTCAAAGCTCAGAAATCAGAGACTGTGAAAATACTAAAGAAGGTAGAAAATGATGTACAAATCCATCCTTCATAGCAGGAGATCTTTGTAGCAGAATCCCACCCACCTCCCTCTACACAATACACCAGGGTTATTCAAGGAACGACCAATTTCAAAGTCAGAGAGTACAAGGAGGGAGACACGGTTTGGATGTGGGATGCCAATAAAGGGAAGCCTACTAATATCAAGGAAGACAATCGTTTTTGGCTTGGCCCTTTTAAGGTCGGAAGGGAGTCAGTTAATGACTCCTATTACCTGTCTACACTGGAGGGAAGAAGGCGCACAGTGCCCATCAACGGGCATCTCCTCAAATCCCACCAGGGTGGGGTAACCCGACTCCACAGGTAAGTGTAGGTAGGTAGGCATTTTCCGTGTATTATACCATCTGCATTTATTGTTTGTTTCTTTATATGCATCTTGATTGTTTTATCTCATATATATACATGTATTATTTTGCGGGGTGGCAATACCAACCCACCTTTTGTTGCTGATGCTTTCTTGTAAAGTGTGAGCAAGCCTGCAGGTTTATGCCGGAGATGCTGAGGTTCTCACGTGCTCTACGGTGAGCACATGTCCCCGAGTTGGAGCTAGATGTTATCCCCAATATCTAGGGATAACTAGGAGATCATGTCTCGAGGCCCACAGGTCCTAGACATGAAGACCTAGAGCAGGATTGACCTGAGCATGGCCCTGGAGGGCCCATCCTTCTTCTACTTCGCCAGACTTGTCCTATCAGCAGCAGCAGCATCCATCACCATCGGCTTGGACTTGCATTGGAGAAGACTCTTGCTCCATGAGGTAATTGGTCCAAGGTATCATGGTATGTGTCATATTTGATCATTATGACCTTCTTATATATGCATTAGGTTCCTTACATTTCTGATAACTGCTTGGATCTTACACTAATCCAATTGACCATGGTTGGGGTGATTAACGGGGTGACTTAGCCAGCTTGTATTCATGGGTTTTGGTTAGCCACCAGGGGGGATTTGCAAGGCCATCGTCCGCTCCCACCATTCTATCATTTTACATCTTATCTCCCATTCATCCATCCCATTCCCCTAGTCCGGCCATTAGGATGACCTTTTGAGGGTTACACTTTGTCTTGTGGGAAGAAGGGGCTAAAGGCCCAGGGGGTAAAAGCAGCTGGTAAAAGATAAAAGCCATAGGAAATGAAATCTAGAGATGCTTCGCCCAGGCATCCCCGAGAAGGCAATAAAAGGCCTCTCGATAAGAAACAAAAGGGACCCTAAGAAAAATAATAAAACAAGACCTAACCAAGAGGATGGGAGGTCTCCTCACGAGCCGGCCCATTATGTTCATAGGTATCCAGTGGTATGACATTGCCATTATCTGGTCACCACGCCAGGGCAATGACCTTTGGTTGCATGGCCAAAGGAAAGGGGGTCTCATCACGAGCCAGCCTTATCATTTCTGCGAAGATGCCAGTGGGTAACACTGTCAGCTCTGGTCACCAAGCCAAGGCAGTGTCCTCTGGTCAGACCTTGAAATAAAAAAGAAAGAAAAGCAATAATAAAGAATAAAGGCAATAAAAGGGGGTTGGAAAAAGTGCATCCATGATGGGTGCAACTCACCTCCTACAAAGGCACCCACAGACAACACCTACCCCTGGTCTTACTATGACTGGACATCCCTAGACCATATCACTTCATGAACATGGCTTGAATGATCCTCTGTGGAAACTTTCCTTCTCTTGTGGATATTAGCCCAATAGGTTAGTCTATTTGTTTCTCCAACTTTGTATAGTAGATATGTGTAATGTCTTTGAGCTCTTAGAGGATATGCTAGGGATTTTATGCATGTATTTGATAAATTTAATGATGAAATATGATTGACATTGCTATGATCCCAAGGACTGATGAGCCCATGGAGGGCGTAGTTTTTGATGTGCAGGACCATGCCCGACGGACAGGTACCAGTGGACCGGTACACATGGAAATATGATTAGTTTGGACCTCCATGGGGCTGGAGAGCCCATCAGATGGTTGCTGGGATGGCAGAGACATGACAGCGTTGTGATGAGCCATTGCACGAGAAGGAGGAAGGACGTTCCACCCAGGACACTTTGGCAGAGCCCAGCCTAGGGGGGATCACCCACTGCAGTTGGAACGTGTGCCTTTGATGGATAGGACGTCACCTGAGAGAGCTGGGCGTTGTCTGGAGCGTGTGGCGGTGTGCTGAGGTCATTTGGCACGTGTGGCAGCTTGGAGGAGCCCTTGAAGGGCCAACGTTTGGTTTTCTGGATGCTGTGCTAGCCCAAAAAGGGCCAATGTCTCCCTCAAAGGGGCTTGACGTCCCCCTTTTAGTATTATGACATTTTCTAGCAGATTAATGTAAAAACAGTGTAATATTGTTAGTCAGCCTTGTCGGCTGTTATAATGACCTATTTTTAAAATTAAAGGTCATAAGTGTTAATGTTTATGCTATCATTATAGTTCTTTGCATTTCATAAAGACAAGAGCATAATAACCACAAGATCACTGAGAAATACACATCCACAATAGACACAACATTTATCCCGGGAAACCCTCTAGGGGAAGAAAACCCAGCAAAACTTCCTTATCATAAAAGCTTATACAAATG